>CBVK0103731214.1:0-10258 GCA_900067695.1 Picea abies
CTTATTAATATTGACCTTTATTACATCCGAATACATTGATCTACCTATGTTCAGGTTAGGACCTTAACATCAGGGGTGACACTTCTTAATAGCTTCAATACAATCTTTAAAGATAGTAGGCCAGAAATAACTAGCTCGCAAGATTTTTTGGGTTGTTGCAAGCCCGGATAGTTGACCCCCACAAGCCCCTTTGTGGCAATTGTTTAAGACTGACTCGACCTCTTTGTGAGTTAAACAACGACGTAAGATATCATCTATTCCTCAGTGATACAAAGTGTCACCGATGATGGTATACTTCTTATCTTGGTATCTAATAAATCGTCGATCATCTCGTGAGAGTTGTTGAGGCAAATTCAAGGTCTGAAGATAGAGAACAATGTCTCCATACCAGGGGTTAGACGACGAGACAAGAAAAATGTGTTCATCCACAAACAAATCAACATGGACAACATCCTCATCTAATCGTGGAAGATTGGATATTAACTCTGCGAAGACTAGTGATTTATTAGACTTTGTCGAAGCGAAGTCAAGATCAAACAATCCATGTATTATATTTCCCCCTATGATATGCCTGGTAAGGACGTATTGAAATAGACTGACATGAGAAACCATAGTAGTCTTGCAAAGCAATAGATAGTAACGTAAACGTTGGGCTGCGCGAACGACAACTAAAACTAGTTTTTCAATGTGAGAGTACTTAAGCTTAGAACCGACTAAGTTTCGACTAAGATAGTAGATGACATACTCATGGAGCTCATCATCCTCCTGAACTAGAACCATACTAATCGTCTCCTCAAACACAGCGATATAAAGAAAGTAATCTCTATTGTAATCAGGGGAATTTAGCAGAGGGGCCGATACTAAGGCTTTCTTCAAAGCATCGAAAGACTCATGGGCTCGCTCATCCCAGACAAAAGGGGTCTCTTTTTTCAAGAGCTGCATGAAACTCTTAGTGATATTGGCATAACACATTATAAACCGATGTAGAAAGTGAGCTTTCCTCTGTAAACCTTGAAGTTGTCTAATCGTGCGTGGGGAGGCAATTGAAGTATTGCCTCAACCTTAAGAGGATCTACCATGATCAAGGTCTCATAAACTAAAAATCTCAAAAGACAACTAGACTTAACGCAAAAGATGCATTTGTGAGGGTTCAACCGGATTCTATAGTAACGAAATCTTTCAAAAGTGAGCCGAAGGTGCCTAACATGATCCACTCTTTTGCGAGAGTGAGCGACAAGATCATCTAGGTAGGCTTCAACTATGTGTTTAAGATCATGAAAAGTCATGGAACATTGGAAGGTTGTTTTGACGTTTTTAAGGTAGAAAGACATTTTTCGGTATGAAAAAGTACCCCAAGGAAAAATAAATGTCTTCTTGTGTTGGTCCTTAGGTTTGATTTGGATTTGGTTATACCCTAAAAATTTGTCCATAAAAGAAAATATTTTGCTTCCCACACACTTGTTGAGAATCTGATCGATGAAAGGTGTGGGAAAGTTATCTTTAGGACAAGCCTTATTCAAGTCGCAAAAGTCCATACATACACGGATGGTTCCTTGCTTTTTATTCAAGGGAACAGGGTTGGATACCCATTCAGTCAAGGGAACCGGGTAGATGAAGCTAGTGTTAAGTAACTTCTCCACCTCTTCTTTAATAGTAGGGGCCTTCCTAAGATTCACAAGTCTAAGACATTGTCGAACAGGTTTAGCATCCGGATAAGTTCTAATCTCATGTTCAACAATACAAAGGTCGATCCCTGACATCTCTTCATATAACCAAGCAAATACATCTTGAACTTCTTTGAAGAGTTCGATGTATATCCAAATTTATTCTGGTGAACAATCCACACATATATTTATGTTTTCAACCTTGCCAGGGGTATGAGAGATATTGATCGAGACAGTAGGAAAAATACTCACCATGTTTCCTTCGGCATAAATGTCATGTGTATCAAGTGGAACTATGACGTGACTGACTATCTCACTCAAAGTAGACTGAAAGTCATCTTGCTTGATTCTTTCAAGACTTGGGAGAAAATAAGATCGATGATGCATATCATCCCAAGGTCTATTAGAACCATTCATGGCTTTGAGGATGGATTCGTTCGAAGGCAAAGTCTCATCTAGGAAATCATGTGAACAAGACAACGAGGTGGCCCATACATGCCTAAGAACATGATGTTCCTCATCCGTCAGCGAGGTAATAGGATCGGGATTGGTGGAAGTGTTAAGAATAGCTTGATACATAATCTATGCTTCCGATAGTGGCATGGCCATGCCAGCATGTGAATGAATGTCAAATGATAAAGTCGAGGAAAGTAGGGTCCATGGATCACTAAAATAGGAAGTGCAGAAAGGAATGGACCTCCCTGTCGAAGCCGACCTACTAAACATGGCGTAAACGTGATGATTCGGTGTTGAGAAGTTGAAAGTGCCCATAAGGGAAGAATACATTCCGACACCGATATTCCCAATTGTTGGCTGAGAATTCTCGATCACATGGATTGACGGTCCAATAGATGCATTAAGACTAGAGTAACCAAAGGATAATTGGTCGATTGTCACGATCTTCCCTTGATGAGGAAAACAAAGCATATGGAAGATGGCTGATACGACAACGTTCATAGCATAGGTCCAATTGCGACCTAGTAATATGTTTGTTGAAATTACTAAGAAAACTGAGTGGGGGGGTTGAATCAGTTGTTACTGTGCTTAAACAATTATAAATCTATTAAACCATTCTTAAATTTTCTTCAAGTGACCATCAATATTATACAGCATATAGACAATATAAATAATGAGCATCAGTCACACATAATATATACACAGAGATAGTTTTTCACAAGGAAATGGGGGGGTTGAATCAGTTGTTACTGTGCTTAAACAATTATAAATCTATTAAACCATTCTTAAATTTTCTTCAAGTGACCATCAATATTATACAACATATAGACAATATAAATAATGAGCATCAGTCACACATAATATATACACAGAGATAGTTTTTCACAAGGAAACCCATAAAGGGAGAAAACCTGTTCTTCTTCGAAATGATAGGCATTCTTTTAAGTTCTGTACATCATCTATAATTGAGCACCAACTCAATGTGAGGCTACTACCTCTATTTTACAAGATCCAACTTGTTTGAGAGCACCAACTCTCTGGTTTTTCTAGCACGCACTAGAAGGAAGCACCAACTCCCTTAATGTTCCAGCACCAACTGGATGGAAGCACCAACTTCCAGTTACACAGGCTCCAACCTGTATGATAGAGAACACTTGTTCTCCCTTGCACCACCCTGACACCTTGGTTTCTCTGACTGCAACCAGATGAATGTTACAACTCCCTGTGTTCAAGCTCCCACTTGAACCTTTGAGGACAACAGTCCTCCCTAGCACATCCCAACCACCTTGGAATATTAAATGAATAATTAAACAACCAACTACATAGATAAATCGATTCTTACCACTTCTTCTCTGTTCTGTAAATCTAGTTTTCTTCTAACTGTTATGCAATTCTTCTCTTCCTTTATCTATTCTGCACTTATTATTTGCTTCAACTTGTTCTGTCATTCTGCTCTGCTTCAGGTCTATTCCTCATCTGTTACTCTTCTCTGAGTTTTATCTCACACTGCGCACATTTTCAGTCTCGCACCGTGCATCCTGTGATTTTCCCTTTCTTACAGTTTAATTCATTTTTCGTCTAGAACAACCAACCACACACAATATTTATCTTTTTCTTTTATGCACCACACACACAGTAGTTACACTTTGCATCTTCTTAAGAAAAAGAAAACCGTCTAAGCAACTGAAATGCCAACCGATTAGGAATCGTGAATCAGTTTTGCTAACTAGTTCGTAATTGATGAATTAACTGTGAGAGAGAACAATAACCCTCTGATCATATTCAAGTTTATTTGCACCGTTGGATGAACTTTATTAATCTTGCCTTTAAATCGGGTTTTAGGATTTCAACAATCCTATGGCCAAGTGTCTCGACACTTCATGTCTTGATCTCCGAAACTCCAATACAGAGTTTTTTTGTGCTAGCTCCTTCCTCTATATGACCATGGCCATGACCAAGCGCTTATTCATAAAGTTATTTTTGTGAATTCACATTTCGTGAATCTAGAGATGAGACATCTCAACTCTCCAAGTCGCGATCCCCGAAACCCTAAAATGGAGCTTATCTGAACTGACTCCTTCCCTTCTCGTGACCACCGGCGATGACCATAGGCTGTGCCAAAAGGTGCTTCATATTTCGTGAGTTTATAAACTTCATCGAGTCTGATAGATGGTTGAGATCTCCATAGATCCGACGGTCCAGATCTTATCGCGATCTCACATCTTGCGAGTTTCCACACCATGCTCTGTTGACTCCAAGTCAACGACTTGTCCTATGATTCGATGGTCTAGATCTAATCTTAATTCAATGGCTCGGATCATATCGTGATTTTGGCATTCTTGTGGTTATGTTTCTTGCCTCTCCAAGTCACGATTCACGAAACTCTAAAAAGGAGTCAGATCAATGGTCTAGATCACATCTTGATCTGACGACTGCGATTAAAATGCGATTTTGGTGGTTATGTTTCTTGCCTCTTCAAATCGCGATTCACGAAACTCCAAAATGGCATGGGATCAATGGTTCATGATCTCGATGAATCTACGGTCTAGATCTCATCGTGAATTCGCATCTCGTGATTCCTTAGATGGAGGTTCTTGTCACTCCAAGTTGATAGGCAAAACTTCAAAATGGAGCTTAGATCAACGGTCCATGATCTTGACGAATCTACAGTCCAGATCTTATCGTGAATTTGCATCTCGCGATTCCTTTGATGGAGGTTCTTGTCACTTCAAATTGTGATAGGTGAAACTCTAAAATGGAACTTAGATCAACGGTCCACATCTTTTGGTGTATTGACGTTCAAGATCTTTTCGTGATTTCGTAAGTCTTCATTGTGTCAGCATCGGGATTTCAAGATTTCACGAATTCACTTCACCTTGCACTTTTAAAGATCATGCAGATTCTCTTGGATCCTATGATGGTCGATCCTCGCGCTCAGATCTAATGCCCGATATCTATTCTCCATATCTGCGTGCTCTTTTTGTCTACATTGAGATCTAACAGTCATCGATAATTCTGAATTGTTGATCCAATGATCGCTGTTGTTTCTCCTCCCCCATTATCAATGCGCTGCTAACCATGCTGATCTTTTCCATTGCTATTCTTGCCAACAATCCTCTACACTATATCTTCTGATCTTATTCGAATCTTCTATGCAATGTATTCTCATAATGCCCATCTATTACATACTTTTTGTACTCATTCCATCTTCATTGCTGTACTTGCCATCAATGACAAGCATCCGCTATCTGTTAAATATTTGCCAACAACATCCCCCTTTGGCATTGATGGAAAAACAAGCACCCACATGCATTCAGACTCTCCTCCCAGACTCTTGTCTCCCCCTTTGACATCAATGTCAAAGAAGAAACATGCTCCCCCTGAGCTATTGCAAAAACATACTCCCCCTGTCAACTATGAGCATCTTGGAAATACATCAGATATTCAATAAGTACTCCCCTTGACTAGGTGAACAGATTACACACAAGAAATTATAACCCCCAACTTTTGAAGAAGATATCCAAAAGGGGTCGCTGCTAATGGTTTAGTAAAGATATCAACAATCTGTTCTATGGAAGGAATATAATTCAACTGAACAATTCTGTTTGTAACTTGTTCTCTGAGAAAATGGTACTTTATTGGAATATGCTTAGTCTTGGAATGAAGAACATGATTCTTGGAGACACTAATGGCACTGGTGTTATCACAGTGAATTGGAATGGCGTCAGTGTAAGTTACCTTCAAATCTGCAAGAGTTTGTATCACCCATAAAATTTGTGTGCAGCAAGTAGCAACAGCAATGTATTCTGCCTCTATAGTTGATAATGAAATGGATCCTTGCTTTTTACTAATCCATGCTACTGATGAGTTACCCAGAAAGAATGCTCCTCCACTGGTGCTTTTTCGCTCATCAACACAGTTTGCCCAATCTACATCTGAATAAGCAGTTAACTAAAAATTCTGATTTCTGGGATACCACAGACCATAAGTCATTGTTCCCTTCAAGTATTTGAATATCCTTGTGATAGCTACCAAATGAATTTTTTTAGGTGCTGACTGATAACGAACTACCATTCCAATAGCTTGCATTATACCAGGTCGTGATGTTGTGATGTACAAAAGACTTCCTTTCATAGAGTGATATGACCTTTGATCAACATCAGGTGAGATATCATCTTTACTTAGCTTGCAACCAACCACCATAGGGTTACTAATAGGAGAGGAATCCTCCATCTGAAATTTCTTTAACATCTCTTTCAAATATTTTTCTTGAGAGATAAATATTCCTCCAAAACTCTGTTTTACTTGTAAGCCAAGAAAATATGATAGTTTTCCTATCATGGACATCTCAAAATTTGCTTGCATAGAGTTAGCAAACCACTGGATAGATGATTCATTAGTACAACTAAAAATAATATCATCTACATAAACCAAAACAACTAGTAAATTATCACCTTCAGACTTAATGTAGAGATTGTTGTCAACAATACCTTTCTTGAACCCTTTGTCTTGTAAAAATTTGTCCAGTCTATAATACCAAGCTCATGGTGCTTGTTTCAGTCCATATAAGGCCTTCTTCAGCTTGCAAACATGATTGGGATTATCTGTCAATGAGAATCCTTCAGGTTTCTCCATATATACTTCTTCTTCTAGATCTCCATTTAGAAATGTTGACTTAACATCCATCTGATAAACTTTAAAGCTCTTATGACATGAATAAGAAAGAAACATTCTGATGGCTTCCAATCTTGCCACTGGTGAAAAAGTTTCATCAAAGTACCGACTTTCAACTTGTGCATATCCTTACAGACCAATCTGGATTTATTTCTAACAGCTTGTCCTTTTTCATTCATCTTATTCTTGAACACCCATTTGGAACCTATTACATTTTTATCTCCAGGTCTAGGGACAAGCTCCCAAGTATTGTTCTTCTCAATCTGATCAAGCTCTTCATTCATTACTCTAATACAATAATCATCCTGGCTAGCTTCCTAAAAGGCTACATGAGATTGTTCTGAGTCTTTAATCAATTTCCTTCTTGTCTGAACTCCTTTATTTATATCTCCAATTATCTAATTTTCAGGATGATTCTTTCTAATAATTCTGAGAGGTGATTTTTCTTCTTTCTGTTGATTTGTGTCAGTCCGAGTATTCGTATCTTCATCTGATTCAGATTCTTCCTTTTCTGATCCTTGGATCTGTTCATCTTCATCTTCAACTATATCTTATGTTCTTGGTTCAAAACTACTTACATTTCTGACTGGGATTTCTTCATCAACTTTTATGTCTATACAATCAACTAGTTTATGCAGTCTCTTATTGTAGCATCTGTACCCTTTACTATTTGTAGCATAAACCAAAAAGATACCTTCATCATCCCTATCATCATATTTGCCAATATTTTCATTATTGTTCTTGATATAACATTTACTCCCAAAAAATTTAAAATTCTTGATTGAAGCAGGTCTTCCAAACCATAGTTCATAAGGGTTTTTGTCACTGTGTGGCCTGAGATGAGATTTGTTAAAGATATGAATAGCTTTATGAATTGATTTCACCCAATAAGTCTGAGGTATGTTCCTTTCATTCATCATTGATCTTGCCATTTACTGTACTGACCTATTCTGCCTCTCAACAACTCCATTTTGCTGTGGAGTCCTTGGAATTGTGTACTCTCTTTTGATCCCATGTTTATCACATACCTCTTTGAAGTTCCCTAAACTAAACTCTTCTCCTCTATCAAACCTTACTACCTTTAATATTTTTCCTGTTTGATTCTCAGTCAGATCCTTAAACAATTTAAATTTTTCAAATGCTTCGGATTTTTCTTTCAAAAAGGCAACCCAAGTTAGTCTAGAATAGTCATCAATAATCAACATAAAGTAATTTTCTTTTTCTGTACCTTCTTTCCTTTATGGTCCACATAGATGCATATGTACTAACTGGAGAGGTTTTTCTGTTGAAGGAAAGTTTTTAGATTTGAACTCAGTGCGAGTAAGCTTTCCTATCTGACAGGGTTTACAAACATAGTCATATGGCTTTGATATCTTCGGAAGATCTTTTACTGCCCCATTGTTTCTGAGTTTGATTATGTGATAAAAATTTAGGTGACAAAGTCTCCTATGCCACAACCAACTTTCATCATATTTTCTTAAGTGACATTCTTCTTTTTCTTCTTTTAATACATAGACATTGTTTTATGTTCTTATACCTTTTGCAACTAGCTATCCTGAATCCACAGATTTTATTCTACAGTCTTTAGAGGTAAAAACAAATTCACACCCTCAGTCACAGACTTGACTGACACTAAGCATATTATGTTTCAAACCTTCTACAAGCAACACATCTTGAGATTTCCTTTTTCCATTACTCAAACTTACAATTCCTTTACCTTTTATCTTTCCTGGTGCATCATTTTCAAAAGTTACATTCCCTGATTTTCTATCACTTAGAGTTAGAAACTTACTTTTGTCTCCAGTCATGTGTTTGGAGCATCCACTATTAATATACCAGGGATTCTTTTTTATTTGGGCTGATAGAACTAGTCCACACTTGTCATCTACTTTCTTCTTCCAAACTTTGACATTTTCAGTAGTGGGGATCAAATCTGACTTGTAATTCTTTAAGTGATAGTCTGGAGCTTTATGTCCATAATTATATCATTTGTAACATTCTGGTTCACTGAATAATAGATCATAACGATTGTTATGCTTATAATTGTTGTTTTGTTTCACCTGTGTCCTTCTTCCAGTCATCACATGATTTATAGTCTGTGATTGTTTATTGCTTGGTTGTCTCAATCTTTGTTGTGGAAGATAGTTATTCATTGAATATCTTGATTGTTCATATCTAAATCTTAAAGAGCAATCTATAGCTTTGTGACCAAAATTAGAGCAGAAAAAACAATAACCATAGAAAAAATCCTTGTACCTTGAAAAAATCTGTCTTCTTTGAGGATGTCTATTTCTTTCATGTCGATAATCTTTCTGATCTACAAATTCAGTTGTGGTGCTTTTTCTTTCATTCATTTTTGGTGGCTGATTTTCATTCTTTGTTTTTGCAGAGTGACTGTTGTCAATGTTTGAGGATTTGAAAAACTTGATAGGTTATGTATTACTTGGATGATCACTAATTGATCCTTCTTCATATTCCAATCCAGCTTTCAATTTTGAATTTCTTTACTGATTTAGAATGGAGGTTAATCCTTTTGAGGCTTTAATACTTGGCAGATTTTGATGATACAATCCCTTAAAATTCTCCATTTCATTTCTTGTTTTTACTATCTCTTCTTCTAAGGCTTCACAACTGGCTTTCTTCTCTGACAACTGTTGTTTTAGTATGTCTTTTGTTTTCTTTGCCTCTTCTAATTTCACTTTCGACAGGGTAAATTCTTCATCAGACTGTTTACTGTCTTTCTCGAACTGTATCAACAATTGTTTTTTCTTTCTATTCTTAGTTCTGAGTCTGTCAATTTCTTCCAGTGCACTGATCAGTTCTCCTTCCATATCAACCACAACTTCTTCATCATTATCATCACTTCCTATGCTTTTATTATCACAATCATCTTTGGCCATAAGCATGAAGTCATTTGCCTTAACTTCATAGGAAGAGTCACTATCGGTGTCTTCTGAGGAATTCTCATTATTTGCAACCAAGCTTTTCTTTTTATTATATTTCTTGTATTTGTACTTCTTTTCATCATTAGAGTTCTAGTCCTTTTTCTAATGGGGACACTTAGATGCAAAATGACCTATCTTACCACAGTTAAAGCATTTGAAAGGAAACTTCCCTTGATATTTTCCTGATCCTTTCTTTAACCTTCTCACAAATTTTTCCTCAATATCATCAAATTCTGAATCAGTATTCTTGTTTGCTTTAAAAGATGCTTCTCTAGTACTGGATTTATCTTTGTTAATTCTCATTTCATATGTAGTTAGAGTTCCTAGGAGTTGATCAATGGACAGAGTTTTAAGATCACTTAGTTCTTCTATTGTAGAGACTTTTGAATTAAATTTATCAATTAGAGATCTTAAAATCTTCTGAACTAAAAAAGGTTATTCAATCTTATCACCAAGACCCTTCATGGCATTTGCAAGTTCTTCAACTCTTCAAAAATAATTGCTAATTGTTTCATCTTC
>CBVK0103731266.1:0-32374 GCA_900067695.1 Picea abies
TTCTGGTACTGACAACCAGAGTCTCTGACAGGCTGAGATGCTATCACTTTAATAGAAAAAGTAAATTTGCAAAAAGAGAAAAACCAATGTAAAGAAACACACAACAAGACAGACTAAAACACAAGACAATAAGCCAATCAAGATCCAGACAGGATCCATAAATCCCCTTGAGAAGATAAACTTCTGACAGGGAAGAGGAGATTGCCTCTCTAGCTTCCTGAAAACTACACGCTACTGAAACTACTATAGCCCGCGAATACACGCGTGCTGTAGACAGTTAGGGCGCGGGTTACCCGTGTGCAGGCCTTTTTCAGGCTGCGGGTACCTCTGTGTGTCCCGAGACTAAATGTCAAGAATCAGTCAAGGAAAACTGGTATTGATGACCAGGTTCCCTGCTAGCTTTTGACTAACAGAAAACAAAATAAGCAAAGAAACTGAAACTCTACTTCTTTGATCTACCCAAAAGATCTTTAACCAAATCGGAAACCCTAAGAGTAAGACTCTCCCCAGTGGAGTCACCAATTCTGTTGTGGGGTATTCTACCCTACGGACTAACAAGCTAGGGCTCTAAACTTGTATGCAGATCATGACCCTTAAGACTTAAATTTTAACCTTCTACCCAAAATCTCAACCCCTTTTCTCATGCAAACATGGGAAGAATCAACTAACCTTTTTATCGACGGTTGAAGTAGATCCTCCGTTGAGCCTTTATCTCCTTGCTGCTGCTGCTCCTTCCATAAAGCTTTCCTGCAATCAAGACAAAGCTACACATGCATGGTATTGATCTACTAGGGGGTTAGAGATAAAACACAAATCAGATAACATAGATAAGACTCATGTATTCGGAACGAGAAAAGTATCTTTTTCATTAATCTCAATATGAATCAACTTACAATGATTTCTGAGATCGGCCACCGTTCCTTGATTCTGATCCTGGGCTCCTCCTCTTCTTTTGTCCTCCAATTGCTGCTGCTTGAGTTTCTCCTAAATATTGAGGCAAGGCTAAAGGGTTGGGACAAAACTGACTTGGCAATTTGGCAGAGTTTCTTTGCTATGATTTTTCCTCCCTGAATAGTACCCCTACCCCTCCTTTTATAGGCTAGAAGGAGCTAGGGTTTTAGGCGAACTCTCGGCCATGCATGGTGAAGAGTTCCAGTTAACTGACAAAAAGCCTCGTGTCCTGGCGGAAAATTTCCTGATTTTTTGCTTTGTTAGGTACCCGCGGGCTGTAGTGGGTTAGCCCGCGGATACCCGCGTGCAGTAGAAGGTCAGCAAGCGTTCCCCCGCGCCCAGTGAAAGGTTAGGGCGCAGATTGCTTGTTTTAAGTGTTTTTTCAAGGTTTTATTCAGCATGGTTTTGGCTAGGAAGAGGCATGAGTTGGCCTGATGCCAGGTAAGCCTGTGTGGTGCATTTTAGGGTTATAACACTCTCGTGGGTCATGAATTCAGGATATTGGCAGTGAAATTCTTTGGAAACCGTTGAAGCTCGGATTCCTGGAGTTCCTATCCACCGTATATATGAACATAGAATAATGACCATATATCCATCGTCCTTCGCGAGTTTTCCAGTTCGACGATCTAGGATGTTTGTGATGTGCAGAAAGGGAAACCTCTAAAGATCATGAGCCCCAAAGTTCCAAGGCTTTGGATAAGTGCCTAATTATTAGTGCTGAGTCACAACCCTTGGTCACATGAATTTGGGGGCCAAAGAAAAGGGGGCTAGCACCCAGAATTTTATTTTAAGAGCAGGAAAGGGGCTTAGATAAGGAGCCTATGAAATTTTAATTGTACATACCTACACCTAGAGAAGTAAGGAAATCTTGTAAACCTAAAGGATGGATATGACATAGATCCAAGAGCCAAATCGACTGTAAGTTGGAAGAATCCATGTACATGATTTCATCACTGAAAAGATAAATTATTCAAGTATCCATAACTTCCTGCTCAAAACTCAGAATTGAGCATGGAAGTAGGAATTGGAAAGGTATTGAATAGTAGAAGATAAATTTTCACCTAGAAATTGGATCTGAATAGTCAATTTCTCAGGAAATAAACAAAAAATAAGTCTGATATATTGATGAATCAGAATGGTTCATGTTTTCATGAAATTATTAAGAACAATTAGCCTGACAAAGTTCTGTTGGCTGCAAATTTTGCAGACTTAACAGTTTTTAGATTAGAGTCAACACAGAGTGCAGAAGTTATGGATGATACTCAAGTAGTCTACAAACAAGAAGATGAAATTAGAGAGTTTAATGTCCAATTGGGTATGGAAGGAACCAACTCCAATGGAAATGGAGGAGGAAAAGAGGAAGACATAAATCTGACTAAGACCATCAGAAATTTGCAGACAGATGTTCAAAGCGACAAGGATGATAATTAGAGGCTTATGAAGCCCAAGGAACAACGTGGAGGCTTTAATATGAATTTAATGAAAATCCTGGACAAAATTGAAAAGAAGTTGGATAAGGAGAGTGGCTCCATCAAATCAAGAAGCCACGGGACCCCTGAGAAGAAAGGAAGACCAAGGAGTGGTAGTTGACATCACCATCACTCCCAAAATCATTCCCATAGGATATCACACAACAACTCAAGTCCATCCCCTGTCAGTAATCATAGGAGGTTTGGGGTGGATGATATGAAAGGAGAAATGAATAATATGAAACCTCCTACTTTTAATGGAGAGCACAAGAAGGATGAAGATGCTGAGACATGGCTACTAGGCATGAGGAAGTATTTCCAATTGCATAACTATTCTTCCCATACAGAAGGAATAATTTCTATCTATTAGCTTAAAGGAAATGCATCCATGTGGTGGGATCAACTTGTGAAAGTGCAACACCTCAGAGAAAAAAATGTGAATTGGAAGGAATTCAAGAGGCATTTTGAGAAGAAATACCTGACCAAGAGGTATTATGACAAAAAGATGAAAGATTTATTTGAACATAAACTGGGCAACATGACTATTGATGAATATGAAATGATATTTTTAGAGATATTAAAGTATGTCTCCTTCATCAAGGATGGGACAATTAAGATTCATAGGTATCTGAGTGGGTTGCCATCTTTCATTAGTGATAAAATCCAATATGATGATCCCAAGACCCTGAAAGAAACCATAAGGATAGAAAAGTATTTATATGATCATCATAAGGGAAAGCCTACTTTCCAGAAGGCTTCAGAAGAAAAGAATAAGTTTAAGAAGGAACAAAGGTAGCAGGGGAACAAGCCTCCATTTTTCAGAAACAATCCTTAAGGACAACTGTCTTTTAGAGAGAAAAAAATGGCTGAGGTAGGTGGGAAAATTCCAAGGTAGACACCCATTCAATGTAGGGGCTGTAAAGGAGACTATTGAACAAGTTTTGAAGAATATTTGGTCATATTTGACCGTTTTTGGGACTACCCAGCTTGCCAAAGATGGAGCGCAACGTGAAGCAAAAATTAGGGAAACTAAACCTATTTTTGGGTCCCTTTAGGGTTTTGGGTTGATGTAACGGGAAAGGGATGTCATCCTGTGGGTTTACCCATGCTTAGGCCCATTTTGTAATCTATAAATAGATACTTAGGAAATGTAAGTAGTAGATGGTAGTACATCTATGTGATGTATAGCAAAAGGCTTAGTGCTAGTAACTAGATCTATGTGATCATATGTTTATTACAAGTGCTTATGCATGATTGTAAGGAGATTGAAAAGCTAAGTGCAAGTTGTTGTATTTTTGTGCTGAAGTGCAAGGAAGAAGGATCTAGCGAGTTGCGCAGATCTTCTGTCATGTGTGAAGTAACTGTCATTGAAGCTCTGTGCTGTAACCGCTTGACCGAGATAATATAAAGAGGAAGACTTTGTGGACATAGCCCCAGGGTGGGGGTGAACCATGGTAACTGTGTGTATTGTGCTCTGTTCTTTGACCTAATGTGTTATCTCTTTCTTGGCTAAGTGCTTGATGTGATTAAATAGATTTAGTTATGCTTTATGCTTCTAATATAGGAATGAATGTTAGATCTGATATATAAGATGCCTAGTGTCTGATCTGGTGAACCCAATCTATCTTGCTATATCTAAGTGATAAGTCTTCTCGAATATAAGTATATATTGTGATGCTCTATGCTATCTGTGAAGTGATGTAAGGGTTGAATATTGATGGACAAACCATGCTAGATAATTGCTAAGTGCTATAATCACAGATCTGTGTCCTAGCTAAGGTTGTAGACATCTGAGTCCTACAACCACCCCTGCCTCTACCTTGGGTGAGACTCCATCTACTTTGTAGGTGTTTCCGAAAGGGCCGGTAGTTAGGGTTTTGTTGGTGCACTCTTGAGCATTGAACCCTGGGTCTGTCCCTGTGCCAAAAAATAGTTCCATTGCCGGGACCTGAAACTATGATTGCTGGGAACTAAAGAAGAAAAAGCTTTGTGCGAAATAAGCTCTATGCATAGATCTGTTGCCCTAGTGCGCAGTATTCTACTTGACTTGAAAAGCTTTGTGCTGAGAAAGAAAGGTCAGATCTAAAGGAAAGAGGTTAGATCTATAAGAAAAGAGGTTGATACTAGAGAAAAGAAGTGATATCTGAACACTTTGTGCCCTAAGAAAGAAATTTCTACAGAAAAGAGGTAAGATCTGTAAGCTCTAGCCTCTAGTAAAGGTAAGAATAAGTTCAAAGTTTTAGATTTGAAATTTTTGTGCCCCGTGGAAGCAAATAAGTGAAAATTTTTACTTCTAACGTATGGATTTAGGTACGCTTGATTGTCTCAGCTTAAAAAATAGAGCATTGTTAGATAAAAGAAAGTTTGATATGAATAGACATAGTGAAATATATGTTATACCTATGCATAGAAAGAGTTTTTGGACTAACCAATGGATGCATGACCCTAGAAAGAAACTTTTGTAGGCTAGCCCTTATGATCCTAGCACGCAGTACAAAAACAGTTGGGGATCGTTGAAGAGAAAGAGAGGATTAACTCTTTTCTACAATTGCAGAAGACCAGGACATCTTGCTAAGGAATGCCCTGAGAGAAACCCTAGTTGCCTCTGTTGTAGAGCTATGGACCATGAAGTATTGGATTTCCCTAGAATGATTGCTAGACTTGAAAAGATGAATATGGAACAAGAAAACTCTAAAGGAGATCAAGAGACTAAAATTATAGAAGAACCCGAGAAAGAATCAGAGATCATGTTATTGAAAATAAAAGAAACCCTAGATGACCATAAGGATGTTAGTTTGTTAGAGATCTTCAAATAAAAGGAGAAAATCGAAGTAAGAATAGGATACTTTGACATTGACTATGCTCTGGATGAGGGAACACCAATGGACATTATGAAATAAAGCAATTGGGAAACCCTAAGAAGGCCTTCTCTGGTCCCTTCAGTAGGAACCATCATATCGTTTAAAGGAAAAATGATAACCCTACGTGGCATAATTACCCAGATAGCTATGAGTACCCATGGAACGTCGATAGAGGAAGAACTCGAAGTTATTAAATTTATTGAGGACGACACTCCATTTCCAGCTTTGTTAGGCAGGATCTAGATTGAAAAAGACCAGATCCAGAGAACAGAAGAAAAGGACGCTCTAGAACAAAAGAAGCAAGAACTCATGGAATTTATGTCTAGAAGGATCTCCTACTTGATGAAAGAACAAGAGGATAGACCTAAGCCATTTAACACTAGGAACTTGGGTATCGAAGTTATAAGAGCATTAGAGGAACCATATAAGACTGAAATACCTAATCCATATGATGAAGGAGTATTACCTTTGGATCTAAAGAAAGAACCTAAGCAATGCGAAGTGACTATGTCAAGAGAAGATAAGAATTAGAATGGAAAAAGGATGACTGAGATGAAGCTTACTGGGAAAAATGCTAGGAAGCTAAGTAAGAAGAAAGCCAAAATAGGAAAGTTACAGAAGACTCCAGAGGAAACTTCTCAGAAGTAAAAATCACAGGAATCGAGCTTCACCGGGATATCAGAACAACGACCTATGGAACTTCTCCATGGCACATAAATATAGCCATTGGAAGCCAATATAACCGGTCGAATTCCACTTCGAACGGGTCAAAATGCATTTATGGCTCACCACTAGACCATTAGACCATGCCATATGGACATAACATCAGTTAATGTAGCCTCTTATTCATTGCAAGCCGACCGTTGCTAAGTTTCCCTACTTAGTTCGTCGCACCACGCATCGAAAATACTTTTTCTAAATGAGAATTTGAGCTCGAAACTTGAGATTACTTCACCCCATGATCATTTCCTTATTCCCATACTTTTCATCGTAGTCTCTGAATTCATTTTCACACCTGAGCTAGTGGACCCAAGCTTGTATGTCGGACGAGCTCAGCACTGTTGAGAAAGTAGTTGAAGAATTTTTGATTGACTTAATGGATGAGAGAGTAATGTCAGAAAGAAGGATGTCTGTAGGCATGCAATCATCATCACCAGGAGGAGTCCAAGCTTGTCCCTCCACTGCTCATGGAGCAGGACCTTCTAGAACCACGACCAAGACAAGAACAAAGCACATAGACGATATTGTAAACACCAAGTTGATCCCACTCATTCTGCCAGTTTACATACCACCTTTGAGCGGTAATATTAACCATGGAAGTGTACCCAGAGACTTTGAGTACACCTTGATCACTGTGTATCTTCCAAAAGGGGTGTGTGCAATACGTGTTGACCAGGATAAGCTTGCAACACTAAAATTTAATGATTTTAAATTTGGAGATCACAAAACCTACATCATGTTAGTTTCAAACAAGTACTTAACCAAGACCAAAGGAAGAAATCCTAAGATTGTCCTACAGTCCTGGACCCAAAACCTCGCGCAGTCCACACTGCTCAATGTAATGAATATCCCTCACTTCAAAAGACACCAGGAAGTCAACGCATGTGTCAAGTTGCTGTTGTCTTGCTATCATGACAGATACTTATGGTTGGACCACCACATCACTATGGATCTAACTCTGATCAATCGAATCACTGGGCTTAGCATGCAAGGTGTTGACCCACAGGAATTTTACCCAGGAAAGACCTCAGACTGAGCACTAGGACAAGATATAAAATAAACTTATGGTGATGTATATAAGGGTACGCGAGGCTACAAGGTAGCCTCTATCCAGAGTGGCGCAGTGCGCCTTTCCTGTCAGCTGATCGTGGGCAAGTTAATTCATAAGAACATACCAACACAGGTGACTGGCTTCGTAGTTGACCTTGTAGGGAAGTGCACCGAGGGACTACAGATGAATTGGGCACATTATCTTGTAAACCAACTAGAGTTGGATTGCAGAGGAGTGCAAGACCAAGGGTATGAGTTCCACTTTAGTTGGTTTCTCATACTCATTGCTTTCATCGCTTGGGAACTGCCAGAGGGAGCCAATTTTGTAGGGATTGAACCTTTCAAACCACTAGCTTCAAAGTTCTGTACGCCATGGTACTCCAACAACATGAACAAGCAGTGGCAGTCCAATGTTGTCTTCCACACCTATTTCAACCAACTGAAGAATGCAATTCAGTCTACACTGTGAATCACCCCAAATGTAATTCATAGGTTTAGAAATTTGATGAAATTTAGTGCGGACCGCCACTTCACCTATATTGCAGCGTGCGGTGATGAGCATAAACAACAACTCCAATCCTACTACAAGATGACAGAAGATGACTTAGAAGAGATTACCAAGGAATGGTCGGTGGACCTCCTTGTTGCAGCGGACCCTACAGACATGTCCAATGAGGAAATCCATGAAGCTATGCTAGATACACCTGGGCCAATCAAGACTAAGAAATATGACGAAGTTGAAGATATTGCTAGCACATCCACGAAGACTACATCGATCTCACTTGCGTAGGGAGGTGATGATGACACGCTAAGTGGCACAAAAGTTGAGAAAAATAGAGGTGAGGTTACTCCACCTAGAGAGGAGGAGGATCCCTCCATGAAAAGAAATATTACACCACCAAAACCTTCCTCTCGAAAGAAATCTAAGGCCACCCGGACCACACTTAAAACTACCCTTACCCTGGATGAATTCGACTTCTTAATTGCTGTGCTGAATGATGTTTCACTAGAGCTCGCAGAAAATCAGGAAGCAAAGCAGGAGGAGATATTCAACCAAATCAAGGGAGAACTCCAAGAAGTGTAGCAGGCACTCCAGTCCAGCTGAGCAGGTTCTACAGTGCCCTTGATAAGTGGAACATTAGGAACAGGTGATGAGCCCACTCATCTACACTAGATTGCTGATTAAGTCGAAGATTGCCTTTGACATGCTCAAGAATACATAAAGCAATTCTAGAACATCCGAGTGAGGAAGAACATGAAAATCTTGCCCTGAAAGTGAAGTGGGATGAGGAAAAGGCACAGTTGCTAGCAGAGAAACTTGAAGTACAGGAAAGGGTTCACAAAGCACTTAACCCTGTGATGGTCATAGAAGTGAATATGGAAGACCATCTCCCACAACAGGTGACCCAACTGGAAGAAGTAATCCAACAACTCCAACAGTGCATCACAAATATGGAGCTCTGCACTGTGCCTGAGACCCCCCAATAAATAAGAGATCTAATAGAGGCCACTGCTCGAAGCGCAGTTGGCCGATTAAAAACCTTTTCCCTGGAATGCAAGCAGCTGAGCGCTAGAAGTGCCCAGACTTATGAAACCCTCGTAGAGAATCTATATTTACAGACATTAGAGGCACAAATCCAAGAATCAAAGCAACATGTAGACAAGTTATAGGCATAGATAAAGACTTTGACCCCAATCGAAAGAATGAAGAGGTTCAAAAAACAACGCACATCCCAACAAAAGGTACATACGCTGCAAAGTGAAGTGATGGAAGTTTCCCAACAACTTCAGACAATCCAAGAAAAGGCATGCTAGTTGTTCGTTGAACTTGAAAGCCAGGGAGCTGAACTCGAACAGGTTTTCATCACTATAGAACAACACCTGGAAGGACCTCTCAATGACACAGTGATCCAGGAATTCACTGAGCAAGAAGCTGTCGCACTACAACAGGTCGAAGTATCTCGAGCCAATCTCGAGGCATTCGAGGCATTCGAGGCAGAATTGATTAGACCAGAGTGACTCGGGATGAGTCACAGGTGAGTGTTGGGGGCCTGTTGGCCCTTGACTAAGTTTTGAAGAATACTTGGTCATATTTAACCATTTTTGGGACTGCCCAACTTGCCAAAGATGGAGCGCAACGCGAAGAAAAAATTAGAGAAACTAGACCTATTTTTGGGTCCATTTAGGGTTTTGGGTTGATGTAACGGGAAAGGGATGTCAACCCATGGGTTTACCCACACTTAGGACCATTTTGTAATCTATAAATAGATACTTAGGTAATCTAAGTAGTATATGGTAGTACATCTATGTGATCTATAGCAAAAGGCTTAGTTCTAGTAATTGGATCTGTGTGATTGGATGTATATTGCAAGTGATCTGTGCATGATTGTAAGGAGATTGAAAAGCTAAGTGCAAGTTGTTGTAGTTTTGTGCTGAAGTGCAAGGAAGAAGGATCTAGCGAGATGCGCAGATCTTCTGTCCTGTGCAAAGTAAGGGTCATTGAAGATCTGTGCTGTAACCGCTTGACCGAGATAATATAAAGAGGAAGACTTTATGGACGTAGCCCCAGGGTGGGGGTGAACCACGGTAACTGTGTGTATTGTGCTTTGTGATTTGACGTAATGTGTTATCTCCTTCTTGGCTAAGTGCTTAATGTGATTATATAGATTTAGTTATGCTTTGTTCTTCTGAGATAGGAATGAATGTTAGATCTGATATATAATATGCTTAGTGTCGGATCTGGTGAACCCAATCTATCTTGCTGTATCTAAGTTCTAAGTCTTCTGGAATCTAAGTATATACTGCGATGCTCTGTTCTATCTGCAAAGTGATGTAAGGGTTGAATATTGATGGATAAACCATGCTAGATAATTGCTAAGTTCTATAATCCCAGATCCATGTCACAACTAAGGTTGCAGACATCTGAGTCATGCAACCACCCCTGCCTCTACCTTGGGTGAGACTCCATTTGTTTCGTAGTTGTTTCTGAAAGGGCTGGTAGTTAGGGTTTTGGTTGTGCACTCTTGAGCGTTGAACCCTGGGTCTGCCCCTGTGCCAACAACTTGGGAGGAAAAGAATAAGTTTAAGAAGGAACAAAGGTAGCAGGGGAACAAGCCTCCATTTTTTAGAAACAGTCCTCAAGGACAACCATATTTTAGAGAGCACAAAATGGCTGAGGTAGGTGGGAAAATTCCAAGGCAGACACCCATTCAATGTTGGGGCTGTAAAGGAGATCATATGTATAGATATTTTCCTCACAAAAGTGACAAAGTGAGAGTTGTCCACAATGTACAACAAGCAAAAATAGTGGAGGACATGGGAAAAAATGTTCCAAGTATATATGCAGCCTTGGACAACAAGCAAGTAGAGTTTCAATCACACATGATTGAAGTAGAAGGTATGATCAATAACCATGCCTTTACTATGTTGATATATTCAGGAGCTATTCACAGCTACATAGATCCTAAAGTTGTGGAAATATTTCCTTTTCCAAGAAGCAAGCATGAGAAATATTAATTGGTACAACTGGCTACCAGAGCCAAGAGAAAAGTTGTTGAGTTGGTTAAATCATGTCTAGTGGACATGAATGGGATAAGTACCAAGGAATATTTTAACATCCTACCATTGGGTTCATATGAATGTCTAATTGGTATGGATTGGTTGGAACAACATTATGCTGTCTTAGACTGTCATAAAAAGACATTTACTTGATTGGATGAGGAAGGGAACCCAATAATAGTCCAAAGAATTCCTAGGGTAGTTACTATCTGAGATATCTCAACAATGCAGCTGAAGAAGTGTTACAGGAAGGGCTGTCAAATATTTGCAGCCCATATAGAAGAAGAACCTAAGGATAAGGTGCCAAATATGGAGGATCACACAATCCTAAAATATTTCGGGGATGCGTTTAAGGAGATACTAGGACTACCCTAAAAGAGAGATATCAATTTCTCTATAAATTTGATGCATGGAACAACTCCAATATCAAAGACTCCCTACAAAATGAGTACACTAGAGCTGAAGGAGTTGCAAATTAAGCTTGAAAAACTACTAAAGAAGGGGTATATACTCCCAAGTGTGTCACCTTGGGGTTCCCCATTATTATTCATGAAGAAGAAAGATGGGACATTGAGATTGTGCATCGGTTTCAGACAATTGAACAAAGTAACCATATAGAACAAGTATCCTTTTCCAAGGATTGATGATCTCTTTGATCAATTAAAGGATGCATGGATATTCTCAAAGATTGAACTCAATTAAGGATATCATCAAGTAAGGATCAGATATGAAGACATCAACAAGACAGCCTTTAGGACAAGGTATGGTCATTACGAATTCACAGTGGTGCCATTTGGGTTATCAAATGCACCGGGTGTTTTCATTTGTTTGATGAATGGTGTTTTCCGGGAATATTTAGACATGTTTGTCATTGTATTTTTGGATGAAATCCTTGTATATTCCAAGTCAGAAGAAGAACATGAGCATCATTTGAGGATGGTGTTACAAGTGTTAAGAGAGCACCAGTTCTATGCTAAATTGAGCAAGTGCTCATTTTATCAGAACTGAATTCACTATTTGGGGCATATCATATCCGACAAAGGGATAACAATGGACCCTAAAAATATTGATGCCATTAAAGGGTGGAAAAAACCTAAGAGTGTGACAAAATTCATATCCTTCATGGGTTTAACTGACTACTACAAAATATTCATTGTAGGGTTTTCGAGAATTTCTCACCCAATCACTTGCAAGGGAAGGGGGTGAAGTTTCAATGGACAATAGAATGTGAAAAGAGCTTCCATCAATTGAAGAAGTTGTTAAACAATTCTCCAATTTTGAGGATTGCAGATCCCAATGAAGATTTCATGGTTTGCATAGAGGCATGCAAAGAAGGACTTGGTGGAGTCCTCAGTCAGAATGGGTTTGTGATATGTTTTGAATCCATAAAATTGAAAGAGAATGAAAGGCTCTATGCCACTCATGATTTGGAGTTGGTAGCCATGGTGCATTCCTTTAAGAAGTGGAGGCACTACCTCATTGGAAAGAGGCTTGAGCTGAGGACAAACCATAATGGTCTGAAATATTTTTTTGATCAACCAACTTTGAATGCCAGGAATAGCAGATGGTTGAAATTCCTCTATGAGTATGACTTTGATATTAAGCACATCAAAGGAAAAGAGAAAAAAGTGGTTGATGCACTTAGTAGGAGAGTGCATGAATTTCATGCTACAACCATTAGCATGTATCAAACTGATCTTAAAGGTAGAATTTCTGAGGTTGCAAAAACTAATTTGCAGTACAAGGAATTGGTAACAAAATTGCAACAAGGTAAAATGGAATAGAAAGTTGAATATTATGAATTGGGAATTGATGGAATTCTCTTGTACATGAACATAATTTATGTACACAATTCTCCTGAATTGAGGAGTATGATTTTAAAAGAGATTCATAATGTACCTTATGCTAAGAAGCTAAGATATCAGAAAAAATTTCAATAGTCAAGAGCCAATATTTTTGGCCAGGAATGAAGAGGGAGATTACTGAATACAATGCTAAATGCTTGGAGTGTCAAAGGGTCAAGGATGAGCATATACACCTAGCTAGATTGTTGTATCCATTGCTCATTCCTGAGTGGAAGTGGGAAGTGGTGACAATGGATTTCATCACCAAATTTCCCTGAACAAGCAAGCAACATGCTGCTATCATGGTGGTGGTGGACAAACTTACTAAAGCTGCCCATTTCATACCTATGAAGGTTAATCACAAGGAAACCAATATTGGTAATATTTATATGAGGGAAGTAGCATGCTTGCATGGCATACCCAAGACAATTGTGTCTGACAGAGACCCAAATTTTACCTCAAAGTTTTGGAAGGGGTTATTCAAAGGGATCAGAACAAATCTAAACTTCAGCACAAATTATCATCCCAAACCTGATGGGAAAACATAAAGAGTGAACGAAGTGATAGAGGATATGCTAAGGATGTATGAGATGGAAAAACCATATAAATGAGAAGATTATCTACACTTGGCGGAATATTCCTACAACAATGGGTATCAAGCATCACTGAAGATGAGCCCATTTGAGGAACTTTATGGTAGAAAGTGAAACACACCAGTAAGCTAGGACAACCTAGTTGACAAAGCAGTGATTGGGCTAGAGTTGTTAAGAGAAATAGAAGAGCAAATGTTGAATATTAAACAGAATTTAAAGGATTCCCAAGACATGAAGAAAATATATGCTGACAAGGGAAGAACTCACAAGGAATTTAAAGTGGGTGATCATGTTTTCTTGAAGGTGAAGGCCAACAAAAGTTCCATGAAGTTGGGAAACTGTTCCAAGTTGGAAGCTAGATATTGTGGGTTTTTTGAAATCCTAGAAAGGATTGCACCAGTAGCTTACATGCTTGCATTACATGATCTATGTCTATACATAATGTATTTCATGTATCATTTCTTAATAAATATATACTTGATACTAATCATGTTATTGATTGGAATGTGATTCAGGTGGAGCAAGAAAGCACTTTTCAAGTGCATTTGGTACACATTCTGGACTGGAAAATCAAACAGCTCTGGAATAAAGCCATAGGGATTGTAAAGGTCCAATGGACCTGGTACAGTCCTGAGGATGCAACTTGGGAGCATGAAGATTCTATGCAGGCAGCATACCCGCATCTTTTTGAATATTTTTGAAAATCTTGTTGTAATATGTAAATATGATGCACTGAGGAAAGTGCATAAATAAGGGGATGGGATTGTAATACCCCAAGGTAGAGCCCCTATTGAATTTTAATGATGTTTAATGATGTATATAGGATGGTGAGAGAAGTATTTATAAGTTGGGAGGCTTATGTGTTTATTAGGCAAAAGAGCCTAGATGCAAAGGCCAATGAGCCTATTTTTTTATATGTAATTATGCAGATCATTAATAAAAATACATCGTTGCATGTAGAACAACAAAAGCGTTATGGGTGACTAAGATCCACTAGGAAGGGAAAGGTAGGGGGGGTGAGAGGCTAGTAAAAAGGGGCTAATCTTGAGGGATTAACCCAAGGGAATATTATAGTATATTCCTAAAATACTAAGGTTGGACATAACATGTTATCCTAATTTCCTTTGGGGAGAGGAAAAAACTCCAAGTGGAAAGGAACGAGCTCTTGGAGAGCCAAGTGTTAGCTAGGACACATGCAAATTTATGTGGGAAATTCCATCATTGTGGGGGTTCTCTCGGACCATTCTGACCATATTTCCATCCCTTTCCCCATTCCCTCACACACTGAGTAGGTACACAATCAACCATTTCCTCCATTTTTGAAATGTCTTCCATCGTTAACCTCTTTTATTTGTTGAGTCGTCCCTTACCTTACCTGATTTTTATACTGTGGTTACTTGGTTGACTCAAGATATGGATAGAAGAAGTAGGTTGTCAGACCCGTGGTTTGAAGAGGCGTTTTTTTAGGCCCATGGGTTGAAGAAGAAGGTTGTTAGGCCCGTGAGAAACTCTGTCCAAGTGATAGATATTGTTGGGGAAGGGATTTCTCCTAGAGGGAGTCCAACAATAGCTATAAAGATCTGAGAATTCTTGATATGGCCTATTGCTAAAGCCATGGAAGAGAAGTGGAGCATTTGATGGACTCTGGAACATTGAAGGTGCATATTCCTAGGGTGGGATAGGCATTTGGAGAATGAGAGTCTGTGAGAAGTGGGCGTAAGTAGGCTCCTTGGAGGGAATCCTTCCTATTGCATTGTGCAACTTTCCGTAGTCTCATCCTAGCCTAGGATTCCTTTACCCTGGGTGGAGTTTAGTCCCAGCTCAGGGGTGATCCACTGTTGATAGCTTGGAGTAGCGTGGTCTAAGGCTGAGAGGTTTGTGGAAGGTTTGCATGCAGTTGGTGGTATTATCATGAAAATATAAGTACCAATTCTATGTTAATTGTATGTTGTGTATCTTGTACATGTGTTATAATGTTATTAGAATTGCCGGTATATGTTGCATGTATGTGTTTATTTTCATTTCCTCTTGAATTTGTGTATGAACAAAATGTCTATCTCTGTTTAAATTTGCATTATATATATATATATATATATAGCCCAGTGCCTTAAGACTGGGGTGTGTTACAATCTAGTTTCAAAGAAGTTTAGTTTTGAAGTAGTGATGTGTCCCCGACTAGGGTGGATAGGGGACGTTACACTTGGGATATCTATCGAAAATAGTTTTCTTAGGTACAACATGTAGCCTAGCGATTTATTTCATATAATTTTTTGTAATATTGGGTTCGTTATGAGTTACTTTAACCAGAAGGAAATGTGCAACCTTTGTAATATTTTCCATCACTACCATGATGGAATCATGTTTCCTTGCTATCCTAGGGAATTTTATAATGAAATCGATATTAACAACTTCCCATTTCCATTCAGGAATGGGAAGTGGCTGCAAAAATCATATTGGAAATTATGATTTAGATAAAATCATTGGAAAAGGCATAGTCAGAATTGGGAACAAGAATACCAAGGTAGAAAAATTTCTACTAGTAGAAGATATGAAACATAATCTTCTAAGTGTGAGATAAATGCGTGACCATGGTCATAAAGTTACTTTTGATTCACAAAAGTGAGAGGTAAGAAAATTGATTGCAACAACTATGAGAACTTCAACCAACATATATGTATTAAGTGAAATTGGAAAAGAAAAGTGTTGCCTAGGAAAGGAAGATGAAAGTTGGATATGGAACAGAAGAATGGGTGACATACATTTTGATAACCTTGTCAAAGTCAACAAAAGGGAAGCATTTAGAGAAATTCCCCAGATCAGAAAGCCAACCAACACTTTATGCAAGCATTGTCAACAAGGAAAGCAAATAAAGACTAGGTTTAAATCAAAAGAATATTCAACGACAAAACCACTAGAAATTGTGCATATTGATCTAGTTGGACCAACTACAACAATGGGTTTAAAAGGTGATAAATAATTTATGTTATTAGTTGATGATTATACAAGAATGAATGCAATTTTCTTTCTAATGAATAAGTCAAAAGCTTTTGAAAACTTCAAGGTCTACAAGGAAATGGTTGAAAATGAAATGGATTCAAAAATCAAATGATTGAGATGTGATAATGGAGGAGAGTTCACTTCAAATGAATTTATGGACTACTACATTGGGCATGGAATAAAATGTCTATTCTCTATTGCTAGGACACCTCAATGGAATGGAGTTGTTGAGAGAAAGAACATGATAGTACATAAAATGGCTTGAACAATGCTAATGGATTCCAAATTGACAGATATATTTTGGACACAGGCAGTGCATGCAAAAGTTCACATTCAAAACATAGTAATGCTTAGAAACAACACTGAAAAAATGCCCTATGAGCTATGGAAAGGAAGACCAACAAATGTGAAGCACTTCAGAGTTTTTGGAAGAAAATGCTACATCAAAAGAGAAGATGGAAGAATGGGAAAGTTTGACTCTCGTGTGGAAAAGGAGTACTTTTTGATTACTCAAGTACAAGGAAATCATACAAGTGTTACAACCTGAGATTGAACAAAGTTGTGGAAAGAATAAATGTAACAATTGATAAAACAGGTAGATAAGAATTAAAGGAAGAAGAAAATGAATCAATGGAATAACTTTATGAAGAAGAAGCAAAAGATGAAAAAGAAGTAGAAGGGGAAGATGAAGAGGAACTGATAGAAGAAGAAGATCAAGTTCAGCAAGTTCCTCCAAAGACACCTAGCAGATGAGTACGAAAGAATCATCCTTAAGATGAGATCATCATAAACAAAGATGAAGGAGTTGAGACTAGAAGAAGAATCATTTCACCATAACAAACACACCTAGCATTCTCATCTACAATTGAACGAACCTGTTTTGAAGAGGCCAACAAGGATGAATTTTGGAATAAGGCCATGGATGAATAATTGGATCAAATAGAGAAAATGACACTTGGGAATTGGTTCCAAGAGCAAAGGATAGGAATGTGACCAGCACAAAGTGGGTATACATGAATAAATTGAATGAATATGGACAGGTTACAGAGGAAAAAGCTATATTGGTATGTAAAGGATATGCACAGGTTGAAGGAATCGACTTTGAAGAGACATTTTCCCTAGTTGCTAGAATGGAAGAAATCCAATTTCTTTTAGCTTATGCATGCTCCAAAATATTAAAGTGTATCAGATGGACGCAAAATCAACTTTTCTGAATGGGGAACTTGAAGAAGTAGTCTACATTGAACAAACATAATTATTTCAGTTGTTAGAGAACGCAGATTATGTGTGTAAATTAAAGAAGACCTTGTATGGTCTAAAACAACATCCTAGAGCATGATACTCTAGAATGGATAAATATATACAACACGCAGGGTTCAGAAAAGGAAGTGCACACAACAACCTATACATCAAGGTAACTCAAGATAGTATTTTATTAATTGAAGTTTATGTTGATGATATTATTTTTGGAAGTACTGATGACAGGTTAAGCCAAAATTTTTCAAAGGACATGCATAATGAATTTGAAATTTCATTACTTGGAGAACTATCCTTCTTTCTGGGTCTTCATATATGTCAAAGAAACCAAGGAATTTTTATTTCTCAAACCAAGGATATTAGAGAAATGTTGAAGAGGTTCATAATGGAAGATTGCAAACCAATTATCACCCCCATGCAAACTAGGTGCAAGGTGAGCAAAGATGATGATTCAAATTCTATAGATCAAAGGAAATACAGGTGAATGATTGGTAGCCTACTATATGTGACAACATCCAGACTAGATGTAATGCAGACAGTTGGACAAGTGGCATGATTTCAAGCAACACCAAAGGAATCACATGTATTAGTAGTGAAGAGTATTTTTAGATATCTCAAAGGAACATAAGAGTTTGGATTATGGTATCCAAAAGGAAAGGATTTATCACTTATTTCATACATAGATGCAGATTGGGAAGGTTGCATTGATGACTGACGAAACACTAGTGGCTCCATAGAGTTATACTTGGGTGAGTTTTTAGTATCATGGCTAAGAAAGAAACAATCATCCGTATCTTTATCTACAGCCGAGACATAGTATATTGAAACAACAACATGTTGTACACAGGTTCTATGTATGAAATAAACTCTGACAGATATACAGGTTGAGTATGATGAGCCCATTCTAATCTATTGTGATAATACAAGCGCCATCAGTATCTCAAAGAACTTGATAATGCACTCCAAGATGAAGCACATTCCAATCAAGTATCACTTTCTACGGGAACAGGTTGCAGAAAAGAACATCAGAGTTGAATATGTGGGCACAAAAGAAAAAGTGGCAGACATATTTACAAAATCGCTTCCACGGTGATCCAGGTGGATCATCTCAAAATTCGATAGAGTTAAAGTATTCAAATGGAAAAGTAAAGCTTACAAAGTGGAAGGTCTTGTCAACAGCTTTCCGATGATGCTCATTTCAGGAAAAACGGCCTCTAGGTGACAAAGATATCAACAGTTGAAGTTTCGTCAGAGATTGGTAGAAAATGGTTAGAAATGGTGTAATTTGGGGCTATGGGAATTGAACCCAAGACCTTGTGAAATGGCCACCATGACCCCATGGTTTTTTAAAAAAAAGAAAAAAAGAAAAAAAGGGGTGGTCAAGGGCCTAACCCTTGACCTTGCCAACACTGAGGCATCCCCTTGGTAGTTAAATGTTATATCATTCAAGAACCAACCATATAGTATTAAAAATGCTACCAACCATATAATATATGCGCCATATCAAATAGCGCCATAGTATATGGTTTCAAACCATATATATATATATATATATATATATTACACCAAAGTCGCAACCATATCACAAATCGCGCCAACTATATTGATCATATGGTAAAACAACATATAACAAATCGCGCCAAGGAGGGGAAGCCCATGGGTTTGAACCTGGGACTTCCGCCCCCATAACCACTTCCACCACCAATGCGCCACTGCCATGGGACATGGCAGGGAATGGCGCATAAACCTTAAAAGATGCACCAATTTGGGGGATTTTCAGAGGGCGCGTGGCCCATAGCTTGCACCCCCCAAAAACCATTGTTTTTTATTATTTAAAGGGAGCATGGGCATGAATCCCGAGGAGGGAGAAAGAGTTTTGATGCAGGCAGAGACATGCACGTAGATCGAGGTGATGATGCACAGTGACCGAAGTGAATTTGCACGTAGATTGAGGTGGTATTTGCACATAGTTTGAGGTGGTACAAAATTGGCACACATCTCGAGGCTGTACGGACTGTACAATCAGGGCCGATTTGGGAATTGTGCCAAAAAGGGCATTCAGAGTCCAGTTTCTGAAATATATCGAGTTTATACTCAAAAGTCTCGATTTTTCGCAAGGATTCTAGATCTAGCTTCAGTTTTTGCATTTAGGAATCTAGACAGAAAATTCCTTACAGAACCTTCCAGATACACAAAAAGGTATCCATGTTTATACTTAAAGTCTCAGAATTTCATCTTCCAACTGTTGTTGAAGTCTGTTACTGTATATTATAGACATAAATCAGAAGTCACTTTGTAAGCATTTGAATACTTAATCTATCGGCCTTCCCATTTGGAAAGTGGCCTGGAGAGGTAGCCAGGAAGTAAAAATTCACATGCAAGTAATGGTTAAAGATCAAGTAAAATTTTTAGATCAAGTTCGTATCAGAGCGAGGTTAACCATTGCTTTGTGAGTTGATGTTAAAAAGATCCAAGCTTTAGCATGGTGAAGGAGAACTTGAAGAGTTTGATCCAGAGATTGGATCAAGAAGAGGAAGGATGTCTTCACCAAAAGGAGAAGAAGCAACTTCTTCTATCATTTCTGAAGGGGAATTTCTGAAAGATTTCATGAGAATGCAAACGATGGTAGAGGATCTCTATCAAGATCAAAAGAAACATGAACAAGGTGGACCATCTCATACAAAAGATAAGAAAAAAGGAGGTGATGAGGACCCCCCTAAACCTCCACCAACTTCTCCATCTCTTCTTGATGGTTCTATTCCTTCTCCATTTGAAAAACAAAAAACAAAATTTGATATTAATATGCCTCATTTAAAGATTGATATTAAGTTTGATTTACCTATGTATAATGGAGAACTTAATGCTGAAAAATTGGACAATTGGATCCGTCAAATTGAAGTTTATTGTAGGATTCAAAAGTTTACTGAAGATGCTGTTAAAATTCAGTTGGCTTCTCTCCGACTTGGAGGGACTACTCTCATTTGGTGGGAGAGCAGATCTCAAGAGGATCTTTCCACGAAAGGCAAAATTGTTTCCTCTTGGTATGAGTTCACTTCAACACTTAAAAATCAATTTTATCCATTAGGGTATATGCAACAAGATATGATGGATTGGAAGAATTTGAGGCAAGGTAAGGGACAAAGTATGCAAGAATACACACAAGAATTTCGAAAAAGAGCATTGATACTTGGTATACCTCTTTACACCTAGGAAACTCTTCTCAAGTATATAGGAGGATTGCATAGTTATTTACATCATATGATATTGATGTTTAATCTGACTAACCTTGATGAGGTGTGTGTTCAAGCAACTCACATAGAGACAAAGGGGAAGAATACCAAAGAGAACTTTTCCAAGAAATCTTTCAAACTTGATGAATTTTTTTTTAAAGGAAAATGGAAAAGTAAACACACAACTACTTTGAAGAAAGAAGGAGATAAGCCTACATGTACTCATTGCCAGAAGAAGAGTCATGATTCTTCCAAATGTTGGAAAATTCATCTGGAGCTCAAGACAAAAAAAGTTGCAGAAGAAAGAGGACAAAAAGACTACTGCAACAGTAATTCAACATGATTTGGGATCAGACTCTGGGGATGAAACTAAGGTGATTGCTACAAGCATCCAAGGTAATATTCCTTCTTGTTCTGTTTCAAGAAATGAACTTGTTATTGATGAAATAAAGAGAAGTGAGTTATTTCATATTAGAGTTATCTCTAAGCATACAAAAATTGATTCTCTTTTTGATAGTGGATCACAAGCAAACCTCATTTCAGAAGAAATTGTTAAAAAATTACAATTGGAAACTAAGTTACACCCTAAGCCATAGTCACTTGGATGGGTATGTCATAATGCACGATTACAAGTTACAAAACACTGTAGACATAGGTTTTCCATCACTTCTGGATTTGTGGATGAGGTAGATCTAGATGTGGTTCCATTGGATATCTGTGGTATTGTGTTGGGTAGTCCATATTTGTATGATATGAAGGCTATCTTTTATAGGGAAGATAACATGTATCAGCTCACTAAGGATGGTGTTGAATATATTGTTCGTGCACATCGCATGAAAACTAATCTTTCTTTAGTTTTTGCAAATTAAATGAAGAGGTTAATAAATGCAAGTAAGAACTTTGTGCTTATGATAGTCAAAGAAAAAGATGTTGAACAAACTGAATCCTTTAAAGGTTGTGATCCTAAACTTAAAAAGGACTTGATAAAGGTGGTATCTGATTATGATATTTTGTTTCAAGAACCTGAAGGTTTACCTCCTAAAAGGGAAATTCAACATGAAATACATTTGCAACAGGATGCACCTCTTCCTAATGTTGGTATGTACGGGTCTTCTATTATTGAGAATGCAGAGATAAAGAAACAGGTTCAGGAGTTAATTGGAAAAGGGGCCATTCATCCAAGTTCCTCGCCATGTGGTTCACCAATTGTTTTGGTACCAAAGAAAGATGGCACATGGCATATGTGTGTTGATTACAGGGCATTGAACAAAATCACAATAAAGAACAGGTATCCTCTTCCTCGAATTGATGATCTTTTAGATCAATTAAAGAATGCAATATTTTTCACTAAGTTAGACTTAAGAAGTGGCTATCATCAATTCTGTATTCATGACAATGATATTTGGAAGACAACTTTTAAAACCAAACAAGGATTGTATGAATGGATGGTAATGCCATTCGGGCTATGTAATGCACCCGCGACATTTATGAGGGTGATGAATGATGTGTTTAGACCCTTCATTGATGATTTCGTTATAGTCTACTTATATGATATTTTGATTTTCATTCGAAATTGGGAAGAGCATGTCAAGCATGTTAAACAGGTATTGGATATACTTGCAAGGGAAAAATTGTATTTAAAGATGTCAAAATGTGAATTTGGAAAGACATCTTTAGTATATCTAGGTTACATTGTAGGGGGAGGTGAATTGAAGATTGATCCCCCTAAAGTTGAGGTCATTGTAAATTGTCCTAAGCCAAATAATGTAACAGATGTAAGAATATTTTTGGGAGAAACCCAATATTGGAGGAAGTTCATTGCGAACTTCTCCTTCATAGCTTCTCCCTTACATGCTTTGACAGGTTTGAAAAAAGTCTTTCAGTGGGAAGGTAAGGCACATAAAGCCTTCGACATACTAAAATAAAAGATCAACACAGCTCCAGTACTTGCACTACCATATCTACAACAACCATTTAAGATAAAAACTGATGCTAGTGGTTATGCAATGGGGGCAGTCTTAATGCAACATAAAAAACCAATATGCTATCATTTTGAAACTTTCTCTAAAACAATAATCAACTATCCAACGTATGACAAAGAGTTGTATGCATTAGTACAAAGTGTTAAAAAGTGGAAACATTACCTAATGGGTAAAGAAACAATCATACATAATGATCATAAACCACTACAATATTTACAATCACAAACTAAACTACAACAATCAAGGCATTTCAGATGGATGGGGTTTTTACAACAATTTCATTTGGTTATAAAGTATAAGAAAGGAATTCAGAACAAAGTTGCAGATATGTTATCTAGACCTCCAACAAATGCTTCTATTGTTATTCAACAAAGTCCTTTAGTTCATGCAAGCTATGTTGAACAATATACTAAGGATGAAGATTTCAAAGAAGTTTATGAATCACTAAGGCATGGTTATCATAATGAAGAATTGAATTATCATATTGATGAAAAGTTGTTGTATCATCTTGGTAAAATCTGTATTCCACAATGTTAAAGAGTGCATGTGATAAGAGAAGCTCACACTTCTCTCATTTCAGGGCATTTTGGAGTAGGTAAAACCGTAGTATAATTACAAAAATTATGTTATTGGCCTCGAATGAATGAAATAGTGTCCAAATATGTAAAAGGTTGTGTCATGTGTGCAAAAAGAAAACCAAGTAACAAAAAGTTAGGCTTGTACACTCCACTTCCAGTTCCTTCTCGTCCATGGGAAAGTGTTTCAATGGATTTCGTAGGAGGTTTACCAATGTCTAGAAAAGGACATGACTATCTGTATGTTGTTGTGGATCGATTCAGTAGAATGTGTATACTCATGCCTTGTAAAAAGCAGATCACAACTGAGATGACTTCTCATTTGTTCTTCCAAAATGTATGGGTCCATTTTGGACTTCCTACTTCTATTATTTCTGATCGAGATTCCTGATTTCTTGGGAAATTTTGGTCATCATTATGGGAACTTATGGACACAAAGTTGAAGAAAAGCACAACATTTCATCCACAAACCGACGGTCAAACTGAAGTGGTCAACAGGACTATGGTACATCTTCTTCGAGGGTATTGTGCTAAGCATCCCAAGATTTGGGATGAACAATTGCATTATGTACAACATGCCTACAACAGAGCTATACAGTCTTCTACTCAAAAGTGTCCTTTTGAGACATGTTTTGGGTACTTTCCAAAGTCTCCTTTAGACTTCATTTTTGGGAAAGATACAGTGGAATGTGAACAGGTTGATGCAGATAAAGCTCGAAGGTTTATTCAGTAGATTTAGGTAATTCATCAAGCAGTGCAGGAATAGTTGGAATCAAGTCAGGCCAAATACAAAAAAAGGCATGACAAGCATCGCATAGATCATCATTTTCATATTGGTGATCAAGTATGGCTTCATATCAGCAAAGATCGACTTCAAGGTGAAGGTAGAAAGTTGAAACCTATCAGGTATGGACCCTTTACAATTTTGGACAAAGTCGGTAATAATGCTTTCCGGTTAGAATTGTCTCCTTATGAGAAAATGTATTCAGTTGTTAATGTGGAAAAATTGAAATTGTATGAGCCGCCTATGATTATAGACCAAGATGTACAGGTTCAAGTACCTTCTGTGGACGAGTTTTCTCCTGAGTATCTTAATGAACTTCAGAAATATGTAATACTGGACAAGAAGGTCAGATCGTCACGAAGAGGAGACATGGAGTTTCTTCAATTGGGGTTAAAAGGAATGCATCCAAGTAAAGAAAGGTGGATAGAGACCGGAAGAGTGAGGGAATTATACCCTCACTTATTTTCTGAATGATTTCATACTTTTTGTGGCCAAAAAGATTTCCAATGGGAAGGTTTGATCTAGTTGGATCATCTAGTTTGATAGAGTTAAATTATTCAAATGGCAAAGTAAATCTTACAAAGTGGAAGGACTCGTCAGCAGCTTTCTGGTGACGTTCATGTCAGGAAAAATGGCCTCTAGGTGACAAAGATATCATCAATTGAAGTTTCGTCGAAGATTGGTAGAAAATGGTTATAAATGGTGTAATTTGGGGCTATGGGAATTGAACCCAAGACCTTGTGAAAAGGCCACCATGACCCCATGGTTTTTTAAAAAAAAAAAGAAAAAGAAAAAAAAGGGTGGTCAAGGGCCTAGCCCTTGACCTTGCCAACACTGAGGCATCCCCTTGGTAGTTAAATGTTATATCATTCAAAAACCAACCATATAGTATTAAAAATGCTGCCAACCATATAATATATGCACCATATCAAATAGCGCCATAGTATATGGTTTCAAACCCAATATAATATATTACACCAAAGTCTCAACCATATCACAAATCACGCGTATATCATATGATATGTATTAAAACATAAATCACACCAATTATATGGATCATATGGTAAAACAACATATAACAAATCACGCCAAGGAGGGGAAGCCCGCGGGTTTGACCCAGGGACTTCCACCCCCATAACCACTTCCACCACCAATGCGCCACCGCCATGGGACGTGGCAGGGAATGGCACAGAAACCTTAAAAGATGCACCAATTTGGGGGATTTTCGGAGGGTGCGTGGCCCATAGCTTGCGCCCCCCCAAAACAATTGTTTTTTATTATTTAAAAGGAGCATGGGCATGAATCTCGAGGAGGGAGAAAGAGTTTTGATGCAAGTAGAGATAGGTACGCAGATCGAGGTGATGTTTCATAGTGATCGAAGTGAATTTTCACGTAGACCGAGGTGGTATTTTCACACAGTTCGAGGTGGTACAGAATTGGCACGCATCCCGAGGCCATACGGACTGTACAATCATGGTCGATTTGGGAATTGTGCCAAAAAGGGCATTTGAAGTCCAGTTTCTAAAATATATCGAGTTTATACTCAAAAGTATCAATTTTTCACAAGGATTCCAAATCCAGCTTCAGTTTTTGCATTCAGGCATCTAGACAGAAAAGTGCTCACAGAACCTTTCGGATACACAAAAAGGTATCCATGTTTATACTTAAAAGTCTCAGAATTTCATCTTGCAACTATTGTTGAAGTCTGTTACTGTATATTACAGACATAAATCAGAAGTCACTTTGTAAGCATTTGAATACTTAATTTGGAAAGTGTCCTAGAGAGGTAGCCAGGAAGTCTGGTGAACTCCGTTACCAATTCTTGTTCATAGATAGTATTCTTACATGTTTATATGCTTGATGAATGTTCTTTAATTTTGCTCATAAATATGGTTAACAATTAAAAAAAAATTCACATGCAAGTAATGGTTAAAGATCAAGTAAAATTTTCAGATCACATGGGAAGCCTTTGAGTATCTTCTCTAGAGATGCGGAGTTATTTCTACTCCAAGATGAATGATTTTGAATGCTTATCTTATATGTCTTAGATGTACACAGGGAAGCACCATAAAAAGGACAGTTCAGGTTGGGAGATTAGATGAGTCATTTAGGGGGAGCAGACTCGAATGGAAAGATACCTTTTCCATTGATGAAAAAGGGGGAGAGATTTATCATATGCATAGGATAGAGGCATGGTTCCAGGGGGAGCATTGGTCATAGAGATGCAGTCATGGTTCCAGGGGGAGCATTGGTCATAGATATGTAGACAAGGTTCCGGGGGGAGAATGAGTGATATGATTTCAATATTGCATTAGAGTGTTTCCATCAATGCCAAAGGGGGATATTTTTGATTAATTGGGTTGGTTGTCATTGATGTCAACCCTTGAAGAAAGTCCGGTAGTGAATTCTGGTAGCACAAGTTTTGGGTAATGGACCCAAGTTTTTTTTTTGTATAATGGTATGAGCTTTGATATATTTGCAGGTAAGAATATTCTAGATGGATAGTACACATCATTCCATTTTTGGTGGCATGTGGAACATCACATAAATCCTCACAATTTGAGAGTTATGGCCTTACGAAGTTGAAGGACCCTCATATGATTGGCTTGAAACCCGAAAAGGTCAAAGAAGTCAAAGTGCTTGCAAAGAATAAATTATTCAAATAATAAAGTGAAGTGACAAAGTCAAGAGGATTATTTAAATAATAAAGTGAAGTGACAAAGTCAAAGAGGATTATAAATAATAAAGTGAAGTGACAAAATCAAAGAGGATTATTTAAATAATAAAGTGAATTGACAAAGTCAAGGAGGATTATTTAAATAATACAGTAAATAGAAAACTTTCTAATTATGGAAAGTAGTTATAAGAAGGCTAACCCTAAAATGAGGAAAATGGGTTAAGTGGTCAAGTGGATATTGGATGCATGGACAAGTGGAAAATTGGGCAAACTTGGACATAGGTGACTATGTGGACAAAGTGGCCTAGAAGATGCTTCTAAGGAAGCTACTTGGAGAGTATAAATAAGAGGCAAGGATCTCTTATTTTAAACACACTTGAGGATATTGAATATCTACAGGTGACTGAGGTAACCAAAGGATATCTAAGCTGAATTTTAGAGGGAAGGTGAAGTAAAGAAGGCCAAAATTCAAGGGAGGATAAATTCTTTTGATGATGCTTTCTAAGGTATGTTATTTACAGGTCATCGCACCATTTTCGCAATAAATTTTTTCTAGAATGATTCAGACTGTGAAATTGGGAGGCTATTGAGGAAACATATCCAAGTAGCTTTGGTATGAATTTCACCTTGTGCGTCATTTTATTTTTGGAGCTACACTCCGTGGAAAATAAGGTTCGTGGCTAATCCTCAAACTAGTCTAAAACAAGTATTTCGGGTAAAAACATCATAACTTCTTCATAACAGATCCTAATTCAGTAAGACCAAATGTTTTGGTTAGAGTACAGTCTATATTATTCTGTTTACAATTTTCATATCCATACAAAAAAAATTCTGTGCAGGGCACACTCTACAAGTTCACTCTATAGAATAAGACATAATTCAACAAGCTATGCCATTTTTTCTATAACTCCTTTTTTGAGAGGTTCCAAGTAGTGTCAGCTGGAGGAATTGCATAAAACACAATGAAGAACATTGTGTACTATTTTCAGATCTTTATTCATTATAGGTACATAGTTATGATTGTTTCAAGTTAGGGTTGTTGACTAATCCAAAACTAGTCATGTTAGACTAAAGTAAAGTTTGATGAAAATGCTAGTCTCTTGTTGTTAAAGTTAAGGAAGGTTTGCACTAGGTCTATTACAAAGTTAAAAATCAGATTTGGATGATAAAATTGGTGAGGTGTTTTGGTTGAGGTTGAGGTACAGGTTGGTTCATGGTTGATGCACTTGTTTATGGTACATGTTGATTACAGGTTGAGGTATAGGTTGATGCATGGTTCAGGTTATTGGTACAGGTTGTTTGGTGCAAGTTGATTAGTACAGGTTTATAGCAGTATATCTCACAATGATAGTGTGACAGTGGTTCCATCATTCTACTTATACGTCAGGGCGGTTGGACGGGGCAAGGACAGGTGGTTGTAGCCACCTTCTGGTTGTAGCCGGATAACATAGGGGGTTGTAGCCTCCTTCTGGTTGTAGCCAGAGAATTGGGGATNGTTGTAGCCAGAGAATTGGGGATTTGGAGCTTCCCTCAGGTTGTAGCCTGAGAAACTAGGGGGTTGGAGCCCCCTTCCAGTTGCAATTGGAAAAAAAAGGGAAGTTGGTGCTTCCAATGAATGTAATTATTCAAGACATATAAGAAAAATCATTCCATGGTTTTCTCCCGCTTTGGGTTTCCATGTAAAAACAATGGTGTACTGTGAATGTGTATGATTGTTCAATTGTTCATTGTTTATTTAATCTGCAAATATTGGATGATAATGCTACATTTATATAACACTTGCATTATATGGTTCACTAGTACATATGGGAAAATTTGCAATGGTTTTTCATTGATATTGCCACACTTATCCGTCGCAATTTCCACGAAAGCCGAGATTTTTTTTTCGTCAGAATAATTTCGTCGCTATATCCACGATCCAAGTGTACATGGAAACATCGACGAAATTAGCTCTCCATGTTTCACCACCTTCAATATTGGTTAACCCTATGCATCATCACAATTACCATGAACTATCATCGTAATAACAACGAAGAAATGTGGCAATGATGACAAAACTTCGTCGCAATTGGGATGAAAAGTTATGCCAAGCCAATAAATTACGATGCAGTTGCTGAATGTGAAACAAAAGTCCGTCGCAACTTGCGACGAAAATCCGTGGTAATATCGATGAGTGCAATATCTCAAAACCAAATTTACGACACACATGTTGTATATGTGACGAATATTCGTGGCAAATTGCGACAAAGTTTCGTCGCTATAGTGACTGTTGTGGTAAAATAGTAAAATATTTTCAACGAACTTGCGTCTATATTGCGATGATGACTTTAGGTTTAATTTTTTCTTTTACATGAAATATGGTATACCATATTGTATGCCATATTACAATGTAATATGGTAATACCATATTACATTGTAATATGGCATTACTATAACATTGTAATATTGTAATATTGTAATATATTGTAATATATATATCCCCTACAAATAATCAAGGCACTAATCAACCAAATATTGTAAGCATGTGTTATCATTAAGTTGGATTAGAAGTAAAGATACCAATATGACAATATACACAAAGAATAATTTGGAATATTACTTTAAAAAAAACACATGGATTGCATGAGTGAGTCATTATGCAGTTTATATTACACAATACTATGACAACACTTATAAGATTTATGGATGATATCTTAAGACCATTTCTCGAACTTGTTTATTGTAGCCTCCTTGGAGTAACAACACAAAATTCGAAGGAGAAAGTACAGTTACAACATAGTGTTGCAGCAGAGTTACAACATAGTTATAGTGAGTTGCAACAGAGTTATAGAAAGTGTTGCAGCAGAGTTATAGTGAGTTGCAGTAGAGTAATAGTGAGTAACAACAAGTGGAGAAATAGCACAAAATTTGAAGGAGAAAGTACAGTTACAACATAGTGTTGCAGCATAGTTACAACATAGTTATAGTGAATTGCAATAGAGTTACAGAAAGTGTTGCAGCAGAGTTATAGCGAGTTGTAGCAGAGTAATAGTGAGTAACAACAAGTGGAGTAACAACACAAAATTCAAAGGAGAAAGTACAATTATAGCATAGTGTTGTAGCAGAGTTACAATATAGTTATAGTGAGTTGCAGTAGAGTTACATAAAGTGTTGTAGTAGAGTTATAGAGAGTTGTAGCAGAGTAATAGTGAGTAACAACAAGTGGAGTAACAACACAAAATTCAAAGGAGAAAGTACAGTTACAACATAGTGTTGCAACAGAGTTACAACATAGTTATAGTGAGTTGCAATAGAGTTATAGCGAGTTGCAACAAAGTAATTTAATTGAACCAAGGTAATTCATGGGGTTAGAAAATTATTTAGGAATGAAGTGTCTCTTCAATGCACATTAGAAAAGGAAAGTATAACCTTTCAATTCATTGCAATTGAAAACCAAGTAACTGAAGCTTTGACTTGAAAGAATTGTAATGCATCAATATTAAATCTAATGAATCTTGAAATTTCATTTGAAATCAAAGAAAATTTCACATGATACACAATGGCGAAACCTTTGATACAATGAAGGAGTTGGTGTTACAGGTATGAAATAACTGAGAGGGGGGGGGGGTGAATCAGTTATTGTAAATTATTAGCAATTTCTCTGATTTTTAACTTCGAATCATTAATCTTAGTGGCAGTAAGTCTTTACTGTGAAAACTAGTGTTGTAAACATAAAGCATATATCATAACGAACAGCAAACACACACACAGTATTCATTCACAATTATGAGACACAGATTTTTCAAGAGGAAACCCAACCCGGGAAAAAACCTCGTCTTCTTAAGATGTTCAGCAAGCACAACTTCGTTACATCTCATCTTTTATGAGCACCAACTCATAGAGGCTACAACCTCTGATTGCCAGCACCAACTGGCTGAGAGCACAAACTCTCACAGAATCCCAGCACCTACTGGGTGGAAGCCCCGACTTCCTTTTACTTCAGCACCAACCGAGTGAAGGCACCAACCTTCAGATTCTACAAGCACCCACTTGCAGAGAAAGAGACATACGTCTCCCTAGCACCACCCTACCACCCTAATTTATCAAAATAAATATTGCTTAAATCAACTCATACATTCAGATATAGCTTGCATACCCATTCTGCTGATCTGCTCTGCATTCTTTACTGTTACTGATCTGTTGCTCTACCTCACTGTCCTCTGCAGCCCATTCTCAGCATGTTCTCCTGTCACGCAGAGTCACCTTCTTTTCTCCCATCCATAGCGCTCACTCTTTCTCGCATCAACAACACCTATTCCTCTCTGTTCAAGCGCATTTTATAGATTCTCTACATGCAAAGATTTTCCATGTGTTTCTCAACTGCCACTCTAGTTTCCCTTTCTTTCAGTCTTTCTTCTGCTTTTCGCATGCCAGCCTCCTCCTTGATTTGCTGACCTGCCTCTTTGCATGCCTCCTTTACGCATGCCACTTCATGCAAACGCTGTCTTAACTGCCAGTCTATTTTTAGACTAAAAGTCTTTCTGCTTTTCTTAACGCCAACTGCAGTTTCCTTTTTCGTTTATTCGTTCTTCTGCTTTTTGTATGCCAGCGTTCTTCCTGATTTTCTGAACCGGCTCTTTACTTGCCTCCTCTATGCGTGCCACATCATCTAACGCTGTGTTCCAGCATCTGTGTTCCAGTAGTCGTGTTTCAGCAGTCGTGTTTCAGCATCTATGTTTCAGCATGTTTCACTTTTGTGTTGCAGCATCTGTGTTCGCTTCCAACAGTCGTATTTCAGCATTCGTGATCCAACAGTCGTGTTTCAGCATCTGCGTTTCAGCCTATTTCACTTTTGTGTTGCAGCATCTGTGTTTGCTTCCAACAGTCGTGTTTCAGCATTCGTGATCCAACAGTCGTGTTTCAACATCTGCGTTTCAGCCTGTTTCACTTTTGTGTTGCAGCATCTGTGTTTGCTTCCAACAGTCGTGTTTCAGCATTCGTGGTCCAACAGTCGTGTTTCAGCATCTACGTTTCAACATGTTTCACTTTTGTGTTGCAGCATCTGTGTTCGTATAAACAATCTTGATCATCTGCGTCATTCTTCTGTTATAGCCATCAATGACATCCTTAACCATCTGCGTTAGCTTCTGTGTTGCAGCGCTGTTTCAGCACTGTTTTTCAGCGTCTGTGTTTGCATTTGTGTTGCAGCAGTTCGCACTTGTGTTGCGGCAGTTTACATTTGTATTGCAGCGTGTTTCAGCATCTGTTCTTCAAAAACAATCGATTGCCATCAATGACAACCTTGATCATCTGCGTCATCTCTGTTGTAGCCATATTTCCAACAATCTCCCCCTTTGGCATTGATGGCAATATGTCTTTCATTTCTCCCCCTTTGACATCAAGGGCAAAGGGTTAAACTGTTCTCCTCAAGCTCCCCCTGACTTGGTGCATTCCTCTGTAATACCAAGTTCAGTAATCAGGCTTCTTTTTAAAAAAAAAGGATCCTATGGACCTGCACTCTTTTGAATCAATCAGCTATGCTCTGTCCTGGACACAAATTTCCTTCAATCATCTAATCTTTGCTATTCATAACCAAACTCAACACAGCTACACTCATATATTTAATGCCGATATGAAGACCAACATGTCTCTTCAGGTGATCTGTTAAGCATACGCTCCCCTGACAAAGTGCAGAGATTAGTTAGAACAGGGTAGGACTCCCATCTTCCTTCTGAGGTATTCAAACTGTGCCTTGGGTAATGGTTTGGTAAATATATCAGCAATCTGCTCCGTGGAGGGAATGTACTGCAACTGTACCACTTTATTCGCAACCTGATCTTTTAAGAA
>CBVK0103731275.1:0-10032 GCA_900067695.1 Picea abies
TGGATGATGGGACCGATGACTGTTCCCGATTGAGATTTTATGGAGTATTTCTTAGGATCTCGTAATTTTTTTTCAGTAGCTAATATTTTCTCCTTTCCAAAAGCGAATGCTTTTATATGCTTGGATGTTCTACTAGTAACGATCTTGGTGAATCTTTCATTATATTTCTTAGGTTTATAAAAGAGGGGTCCAGCTTCGTGAGAGCCCAACCATGGCCGCCACCAAGTCAAGAGTTTTATAGATCTAAAACACAGTTAGGATTTTTGATCAATAGATTTAGATGGCAGTAGCACAATCTTAAATTTTCTAGTTTTTAAAATTTTTTCCATTTAAGTGGCAAACATAATTTATAAAATCACTTTCAAAATAAATAATAAAATTATATCAATCCTTTTTTTACCCAATTTCCTAATAATTTTTCAAAATACATGGTAAGAACTCTATCAATCCTCCTATAATTAAAGTGATCTAAATATATAATATTAATAAAATATGATAAATATTATGGTTATATCAATTTATTTCTTTTTTTAATTTTTTATTCACTATTTTTATAATTATTGTACAATTGTTAATAACTAAATTAGGATAGACCATTTTACCTTCAACCTACAATCTTCAAATTATTTTTTAAAAGAAATTTAGAAACTCATCAATCCTCCTCAAACTCCAAATCATTTAAAAGATGATAAAGCTTATAATACTCTATCTACACAAACTCCAAATCATTTAAAAAGTAACAAAACTCATCAATACTCTATCTACACAAACTCCAAATTACTTTTAAAATGATAATCTGCAAATCATTTAAAAATAACAAAACCCTTCAATGCCACATCTACACAAACTCCAAATTACTTAAAAAAAATGTAAAAAAATAGTAAGTCTAACTATAATTGAAGTGATCTAAAATTATTTTAATAACCATTGTGGGCATACCTGACAGATTCAAATCTTGGGTGTTGAAAATCTTGGGTTTTGCCAGTTTCTGACTGAATTCTATCATTATATGATTCTTGGGTGCGGGATATTCTACACTAATATTTGAATTCGCTCGTTTCGGCATATTAACATGGAGCGCGACAGAGAAGAAGTTCATATTACATGGAGCGCGAAGGAGAAGAGGTTCTATAAGCATTTCTGATGCTTTACAAAACTCAGCAGGCAAACGAGGTAAACGTAGTCATTTATTTTTGATGCTTTACAAAACTCAGCAGAGGCCATAACAAGCCAAACGAACCGAATCGAAGATGAAAATGTTGGACAACATGTGGTGTCGAGCGTGATTGTTAATAATGTTGGAGAAGATTTGGCGACGATGGAATTCGAGAATTTATCGGAGAATGTTAATAATGTTGGAGAAGATTTGGCCACGATGGAATTCGAGAATTTATTAGAGAATGTTAATAATGTTGTACAACATTGGGCGGAATTCAAGAATTTATCAGAGAATGTTAATATAAATGAATTAGATGAACGATGTATCCCACTTTAAAGTTTGGATATGAGCTTGTAATTTCTTAATCATTATTATGTTTCTTTTCGTTGTAATTTTTAAATACAGGAGTAGTGTAAATGAATAGTATTCGTTGTCAGTCTAAATACTCTCTAACGAATAGTAGTTTAAATGAATAGTATCGGTTGTAATTTAAAAATATTTTCTCTCTCTAACGAATAGCAGTCTAAATGAATAGTATCCGTTGTAATTTCTAGATACAAACGAACAGTATCGTTCTAGATAAGCTCTCTCTAACGAATAGTATCCGTTGTAATTTATTAATCATTAACTATTAATTATTTATTATTATTAAACTTGAAGAAGAATGATAATTTTCTATTTAACACATCATGCCAAGACATTACTTAACTTCCGACCCTGGCTCGCATGACCTTTCCTTGTTGTTTTCCGGCTGGACAGTCGCTAGGGTCGAGTATGGATGGGGCAACAACTCACTGATGGGTACCATCACATCAAACAGGGCCCATCACTAGTGTTGTGTATCAATTCAAGAAATACAAAGAAAACTTTACCCACTTTATATTGGTCATAGCACATTCGTGCCTTCCTGGATGACTCACTCAAGGATTTGGGGTTGTTAAACTCAATTTTATCCCTATAGGACTGTGGTAAACAGCTAAAAAATCACTAGATTTTTACCTTATCCTCCTGGATGTATGGTACAAACCTTAGTAGTTCCAGAAATTTATTTATAAGGTCATCCATCGTCATTTGTTCAAGTCATAATTCATAAAATTCTTTCGTCTTCCTTTCATAATAGCTCTTAGAAAGGTATTGTTTCTTAAAACACTTCTTGAAGTCAGACCATTACAATTGTTTCTTCTTTAGGCCCTTGGCCAATTTTAGGTCCTGCCACCAAATACTGGCCTTCCCTTTCAAATTGTAGATGACCATTCTGACCTTCATTTTGCTAGAATAGTTGTAGATTTGGAATTATTTTTTGATGTCCAACAACCATGCCTCGACTTCTTCTCCTGTCTTGGATTCTCCATCAAAAGTAGTTGGTTTAATATTTTTAAATTCCCCTTCAAGGTGGTCTGTTTGTTTTCTTTTTCTGTCTAGTATGGTTTTGTCTTCAGCTGAAGGTGTCCCTTCAAACGAAATGTCTCCTTTTTCTGGTTTCGCACCAAAATTCTTGGAGGCCCTTTTGCAAACCTCTTCCTCCTGGTTATCATCTTTTTGACTTTTCTTGGTTACTATACTACGCAGTAGGCTTTCTGTATAAAGCTTGAGTTGAAATTTTGTTGGAGACCTTACTGTTGTTGATTATCTTTACTATAAAACTTAAAACTTCCTACTGATAGAATCAGTGTATCCTCCTCCCTTCAATGTTTATTCAAAGTCCTGTAACAATTACGAATATTTCTTATTTGATGATGTCTATAATACCAGCGCAGATTTAACTAGACGAGCATCTTGCAAAAGTCAATCATCAATAGAATGCAGCTCCTGAAAGGTAATTACTACTTTAGGAATTCGGAGTTCAGGATTTCGCGAGTGCAAGTGCTCAAACAACCACACATACAAACCTCCGAAATGCAGAAAAAGGGAAGGTGGGTCCCACACTTCAGGATTTCGGGTTTCGAGATTTCGGGGTTTTAATACCAAACCACCATACACAACAACTCCCGAATTCCGAAAGGTGAAAGGATGTGGGACCACCACTTCAGGATTTTGGGTTTTGGGACTTCGAGATTTCGGGGTTTCAAATACCAAACCACAATACACAACAACTCCCGAATTACGAAAAGTGAAAGGATGTGGGACCACCACTTCGAGATTTTGGGATTTCGGGGTTCCAAATACCAAACCACAATACACAACAACTCCCAAATTCTGAAAAGTGAAAGGATGTGGGACCACCACTTCGGGATTTCAAGTTTCGGGATTTCGGGGTTTGAAATACCAAACCACAATATACGACAATTCTCGAATTTCCAAAAGGTGAAAGGGTGTGGGACCAACACTTCGAGATTTTGGGTTTCGGGGTTTCGGGGTTTCAAATGTCAAACCACAGTATACGACAATTCCCAAATTCCAAAAGCATAAAGACTTAAGAGTTTTTCCTGCTCGGAAGGATACAAAAGGATAAAGGTTTTTTGCAAGGGAAAATCTCTAAATTCATCATGGACCTTGACTAAGGAGAGGGTAGCCCATTATGAAAAGAAACAAGGAAAGCAAAGTCCTCCGAAAGGCATCTATTCTCAAGATTGTTTTAACACCCCGAAAATAAACAAAAAGGGGTTTCCAAAATTATTTAACTCTCAAATTTTATCATTCTAAACACATCTAATATATAGATTGCATATTGTTAGATACATAGTATCTGATAAAACTTTCGAATAGAAAGTTGGGAGAAACTCGTTACAGATCCGATTTAATCAGATACAATACACCAGATGAAAAAAGGTCATACAGACAGAGAAGGTAACTTATTCCAGTTCAGATTCAATCTATACATAACATCAAAAGACATAGCCATTCATAATAGAGAGGGGAAAATTAACATATCTGAATCTAATCCATGGGAAGACAAAGTGAACAACCACGTTCCTCCCAACCGTAGAATAGGGCAGCCAAAATCACTTTCCCGATTCACCCTCTAGCCTGACCATGAATCCATGAGAACGAACGTGGAAATTGCTCCTCAGCCATGTCCTTCGATTCCAACAATTATCCTCTTGCTTCACACTTACTCAACAATGCTCATAATAGCAAGACAATTTGGTTTCAACAAAACTCTTCTTGCCTCACACTCAATCTGTAGTTTTCATAACAGCAAGAGAGTTCAAAAATCCTTTCCCAGCATACTTGGGAGCGTCCTACCTCCTCTCATATGCAATTTATCCATTTTTGCCTAGGTCTTTCCCCTCCTTTGGGGATTTTCACAGATTTTCTTAATCCTTGATTTTCAGGGGTTGCAAGTGGCCAATTCTCTAATTTGCCACCTGTAATCATCAGCCCAGAGGGAGTTCCAACTTATTCCCCACTCATGGAGTCATGGTCAACTAATTTTATCATGGTTGTTCCATTTGTCCTCATGATGTTAATATAATTTTTCTGTTGTGATACAAGTGTCATAGTCAAATAGTTAGTTGGGTCCAAATAGATCTTTTCCCAATTGTCACAATAATTAAATACAATTATTAAATTCAAAATTCGGAATTTCCATAAATGGCAAAAATTTTCCAGATTCGAAGTTGCCAAAAACAGATATAAATTTTCAACACATAAAAATAAAAATATTTATTTTTGGGGGATGTCACACCCTTGAATAGACTCTGCTCTTCATGACGCTCACCCTTCTGGCTTAAAATTACATCAGAAAAAAAGAATAAAAATACATAGGGTACTCTTTCAACATAACGAATTAAAACCCGAATACCTTTTGAGCTTTTGACCAGGAGTCTGCGCCCAAATCTATGCATGGTAAAAGTCCCTGCAAGGGGAGGATGGTTCAGGGACTTCTGATGGGTACCCTCGTAAACACAGAGCCCCATCATTATATCTCGGTTCCCAATCCTTTAAATAATAAGAATGATAGTTTCAATATTAAAGAAAAATAATGCTTCAACCAATAAATATATATAAGAACGCTTTGACTTCATAGACCTTCATACAAAACAAGCACGAATGTCTCCATGAGTACTATAACTTTCTATAACTTTGACCCAAAAGAAAATCAAATACACAATGAAACTTAAGAACCTGTTAGGGACTTACAAAAGCGTCTTAAGGGCTATAAAGTTTTGATTAGTACTCCAGATAGGAACTTAATGCGCGACACTACATAAGATACGAACATCTAAGCTATACCTGAATGGAAATAAAATGCAGGAAACCTAATAAGTAAGAGGCTCCGAACAACTAATACATAAGAAGCATTCTAAAGAATTTACAGTCGAGATAGCCTGCTTTAAATTATAGAATCGGTACTTATACCCGGATGTTTACGCTTGGGGTAGAAGAGGAAATTGTGAGGGGAAGTCCAAACCCCAGACAATAATAATAATCATCTCTCTCTCATAACTACGCATTTAAAAAACCAAAAGCATAAGGAGTAGTCCAATATACTGAAAGGAGACTTTCCAAAGAGCCAAATCTTTGAAGGAAAGACATTGTTTACAAATAATCTGTAAGAAATAAAAAATACTGGAATGACCAAAATCCCTCTCGACTTTTCTTACTCATCATAAAACAACGACAAGAGTATCATAACTTACCATGAATATGGGTTGCACCTGCATATCTCATGAGGGTAAAACCTTCAGAGTGCCGACTACCATCGCAGAGGAGAAATGCGTAAGGAAGAAACAAAACCCTAAACTCTAGGCGAGAGAACTCCAATGGAGCAATAACCATTACTACACAGACTAATAGTAGGAGTACGAAGGAGCTATCCAACCATCTGACATAACAGAGGTGGAATAAGTGTATTGGATATAGGGTGAGTGGTGGCCTCGGAATGCTAACTCGTAGGGCCTCCATTAATAGACTAGATAGAGGGGTATTAACTCCGAGTGACAGAAAAACACTCAGACTTCTTGTCGAGTTAATGCACTATTATGACTCGTTCATTGTTCAGTTAAGATCATTTAGTTCGTTAGCCCTTCATTTGGACTACGGGGAGGGTCAGTTAGGATTAGAGTGAGTCGAAAGTTAAGTACCTTTAAATGCTTACAAGTTACGACCCTTAACCCTTGAGTTTCTCCTTTTATAAAAGTAAATTGTTTTGTATTCAAGTAAGGGACCATACATAGGGGTGAGCGTTAAATTGTTTATAGGAATAAAAGTCCTCTATATTCCATAAATGTATAGATATAATTGTATTCTGTCTATTAGTAAGATGGGAGGAGATGCCAAAGTCAGTTATTAAATAGAAGAAGGAGTTTCATTGTAGTTCAATTGTCGTTAATAACTTCATTGTTTGAAGGCTAGGAGAAGTAATGTTTCCCAAACATACTAATAATATTTTTATTTTATTTTGGGTAAATTGGGGTACATTACATATGGTATTAGAGAAAAAAGTTACAGCACTGGGCCTGAATAGGGCCACATTAGTTTCTTAGTATATATTTCGATTTATGTAAAACTAATAAATCTTATGATTACAAATAGAAAGCCATTTCTGTTTTGTGTTAATTATGGTAGCTCAGGAGGGTGCAGAAATCAAGATGGAAGGAATCCACAACAAGGACCTCTTGGAGATCCAAGATAGAACAGTAATGGAAGCTCACCCACGGAGGTGTTGGAAAGAATGAGGAATCTTATTGTCGAACTGCAGATTTTCAAAGTCGACAATGAAAAATTGAAGAAAGCACAAGAGGAACAACAAGAGATAAATGAAGTCCTGCTGGAAAGTATAGTGACCAAGAAAATCCCAAAATATGATAACCAGGGTGCAGAGGTCAGCAAAAGGGCCTCCAAGAACTCTGTTCTAGAAACATAAAAAGGAGACAGTTCGTCTGAAGGAACACCTTCAGCTGAAGAAAAAACTAAACCAGATAGAAAAATAAAACAAATAGACCACCTTGAAGGAGAATTTAAAAAAATTAAACCAGCTACCTCTGATGGAGAATCTAGGACAGGAGAAGAAGTTGAGGCATGGTTGTTGGACAACAAAAAATACTTCCATATCTATAACTATTCCAACAACATGAAGGTCAGAATGGCCATCTACAATCTGAAGGGAAAATCCAACATTTGGTGGTAGGACCTGAAATTGGCCAAGGGCCTAAAGGAGAAATAGTTGGAATGGTCCAACTTTAAGAAGTATCTTCAGAAACAATACCTTTCTGAAAGCTATTATGAATTGATTTTGACAACCCCAAATCCTTGAGTGAGGTATTCAGGAAAGCACGAATGTTCTATGACCAATATAAACAATAGGTAGAGTTTCCTAGGGCCTCGAAGTATAAGAAGCAAGATCGAATGAACCAGCGGAAGAAGGGATTCCAACCAACTCCTTATCGAAATGCAGCAAAAAGTTTTCCAAGGAAGAATTTTCACTCGAATCATATTAATGCACAAGGTAGCAGTAAATGAGTAAACCTAGGAATGAAGAAGTTTGGGGAAAACTCTAGGGAGCCATTAAAGTTTTGGGAGTGTGGAGAGCCTCATCTAAGCATGAATTGTCCACGTTTAATTTCAGCAAACAGAACTGCTATTCACAATTTGCAGGAAGCCTCGATAGTGGGAGATGTGGGCAGAAGCTTACATCGGATAAATGCAGCCATAGATGGTCGAAAAGATGACCACCAGTCCTTGGTGGTAGAAATTGAAGGTAAAATCAATAACACTCAAATTTTTGTTTTAATCGACCCTGGAGCTATGTTTAGTTATATTACTCCTGATATGGTAGAGTCAAAGAAATTTAAGAAACTGAAGCACGCAAAATCATGGCTTATGCAATTAGAAACTCGTACTAAAAGGAAAGTAGTTGACTTTGTTTCAAATTTTGAGTTCATCTTAGATGGCCAAAATATAAGACAAAAACTAAATATCCTACCACTAGGATCTTACAATATGATTATCCGGATGGATTGGTTGGAACAACAAAAAGCAGTACTAGACTGTTATACAAAGATACTTAGTTATAAAGATGATTTTGGCACTCTTAGAACAGCCCAAGGCATACAGAAACTTGTATCAGTCAGAAAAGTTTCAACGATGCAACTCAAGAAATTTATTAGAAAGGGATGTCAAGTTTATGCCATCCAAGTGACGAATCTATTAGAAAAAGAAGATAAGCCAAAGTTAGAATACTTTGTTGTCCTACGTGAATTCAGAGACATGTTTGTGGATGAGATACCATAATTACCTCCTAGAATGGAAATAGACTTCTCCATAGACCTACTACCTGGTTCAACCCCTATCTCAAAAGCACCTTACCGAATGAGTCTACCAGAAATGACATAATTAAAAATACAATTACAGGAATTGTTGGACAAAGAGTATATCAGACCAAGTGTCTCACCTTGGGGGCCACCAGTCATCTTTGTGAAAAAGAAAGAAGGTACTCTAAGACTATGTATCAATTATAGACAACTGAACAAAATGACTATTAAGAACAAATACCCCTTACCAAGGATCAATGATTTGTTCGATCAAGTAGGTGGGGCCAAGATCTTTTCAAAGTTGGATTTATAATACGATTATCATCAAGTTAGGATAAAAGATGAGGACATAAACAAAACAACTTTTCGGACAAGATATCGACACTACGAGTTCATAGTCATACCTTTCAGACTCACTAACGCACCAACCACGTTTATGTGTCTGATGAACAGTATTTTTAGTCAATACTTAGACAAGTTTGTGGTAGTATTTATCGACAATATTCTAGTCTATTAAAAAATGGAGGAGGAACATGATGAACACTTAAGAATAGTTCTGCAAACATTAAGAAAACATAAACTATATGCAAAATTCGACAAATGTGACTTTTATAAAAAATAAATACAATATTTAGAACATGTCATTTCCTCAGAAGGTATTTCCATAGACACAGAAAAGATAAAATCCATTATGAAATGGACAATAAATAAGGATGTGACAGATATCCGGTCATTCATGGGAATCACCAGATATTATCAAAGATTTATTGAAGGGTTTTCCAGGATAGCCTACCCTATCACATCATTACAAAAGAAAGGGACCAAGCTTCACTGGTCGCAAAAGTGTCAAGATAGTTTTAACAAGCTGAAAGAATTATTGACATCGATGCCCATTTTGAAGGTAGCAGACCCAGATAAAGACTTCACAGTTTGTGTTGATGCAAGTAAAGAGGGACTAGGTGGTGTCCTAACTCAGGAAGGGTACGTGATTTTTTACGAGTCCCAGAAATTAAAAGAACACGAGTGAAACTATGTCACTCACGATTTAGAATTGGCAGCAGTAATACATGCCTTAAAAATGTGGCGACACTATATAATGGGTAGAAAATTCCTACTATTGATGATTAATAGTAGGATGAAATATTTGTTTAACCAACCAGATCTTAATGCAAGACAAGCAAGGTGGCTAGCCTTCATGATCAAATTCGACTTCGAGGTCAGACATATCAAGGGTAAGGAAAATAAGGTAGAAGATGCTTTAAGGAGAAGAGTCCACGGATTATTTGAGATAAATATCAGCAGGGCAGAAAGTGATATGGAATGTGGTTGTTCCCTTTACCTTCTCTGTGAACTGGTTTAGATATGTTAATCATTCCTCTCTCTTTTTGAATGATTATATATATATATCTGATGTAATGCATCTGGTTATGCTAATGTGAAATATTTTCAGGAATGAAATCTAGTCATTTGTGTAAAGTTTATAACATATAACAAAATTCTAGAAATGTTTCTCCTGTAACTAAATTTCTAGGCAAAATTATCTATGCTTAAATGAATCTAAAACAGATTCTATCTACACGTGTATGTTTATTCCTGTTATTAAATTTCTAGGCGGAACCATCTATGCATGATTAGATTTGAACAAGTCTGTGTATATATCACCTCTATATTTCCATA
>CBVK0103731291.1:0-14458 GCA_900067695.1 Picea abies
TGAATTTAAAGTTATTTTTTTTTTTTTTGATAGAAACGGTTAGTGTTTTATATTAAAAAAGAGTGGGGAAACCACTTCCTTCGTTACATCTGAAAATTTCCTGGTAATTCAGAGGGGCAAACCTAACTGAACTAAAACATAAAGAAGGTTGGAAAACCATACTATTTCCATGACGTGGTTCGACTGCGGGTCATTACATCCTTTAGACGACCTTCTTCATCAGTTAAGTCGGGGCCTTCTTCATCTGCTAAGTTGGCCCAACTTGAGATCTGGTGTTCGGGCTGAGATATGCCTGACATTATGGTTGGATCATTTTTTTCCTGGGCCTTTCCCTTTGGATTTTTAGGGGAAGGAGGCTCTTGCTCCTGAACATAGGTGACTTATTCTGTTTTCTGTGGTACAATCTCTGTATCTTGCTCACTTGAGGTATCATTAGTCGGTTCTATGCTTTGATGCTCAGGAAGATCTCCTACCCACCATGTGGGTTTGCATTGATTATTTGCGTTTCTGTTTTTCTCAGGGAGTTTCTGACAGTTTATGGCTAAGTGCCATGTTTCAAAACAACTTCTGCACCTAAAATGAAGATTCTCATGATCGAGCTTCTGCGTCCAAGAATAATTAATCCCTTGAAGAGTGATTCGTGTTGGGAATCCTTTATTGAAACCCATATCTACACAGATCCATGCATAGGTAGTGAAGCCACATTTAGTTTCCCGATTGCTACTATGTAATTCCCTAAATAAATCTAATTTCAAATAGGTAATACATAAACACACTAACGCTCTTTCTTTCACTCGATTACAAATAATAGACATTACCCATTATTACAAATGTCATAATGTAATAATGAAAAGAAAAACAGTGAATTCAAATGTTGTCATAATGTAATAAATCACTGGGTTTAAGGAACATCGGTTATTTCATTATTATTTTGCGTATTTAATTCCAACACGTAGGCCCACGAGCGTCGAAAAATAAAAACAGTGGATTCAAATGTTGTCATAGAGAAAAGATATTTGCATTTTTGTCATCGTAGTATTGTTTGAACTATATGTTTATCATTAGCATATGAACTCCCATAATATATAGACAGTCTCTCAGTTTATATCCCATTAACTTAACGCACCTCAGCAGCCCACTTTAGTTTTTCAGTACATTATATGCCTGTTCTATATATGGACTATGTCTATGTTTATCAATAGCGTTTGAACTCCCATTAATTCAACGCACCTCTGCCCTCCATCCATTTTAGTTCTTCAGTAGATTATATGCACGTTTTATATTTCTTTTCAATCGAGCTTGGGGAACTTATGTTTTCTCAGCTTCTACAAGCTAAGTTTGTATATGGGTTAGCCTTCTTGATCATTTATTTTTAATAAGATAAAAAGAATTAGAGTTTTCGTAAAAGAGGATTCAGGGTTTTAGTATTGATTATCTTAAATTGTTTATCTTTAAATTTTATAATATTTGTGTATATATTATGTATTTTATATTTATTTGTTTTTTATTTATAAAGTTTATTTATAAAAAATTAGAGTTTTCGTAAAAGAGGATTCAGGATTTTAGTATTGGATTATCTTAAATTGTTTGTCTCTACATTTTTTAATATTTATGTAGGATTATCTTAAATTGTTTGTCTCTACATTTTTTAATATTTATGTATATATTATGTATTTTATATTTATTTGTTTTTTTATTTATAAAATTTATTTGTAAATATTCTTAATTGTTTATTTTTAAATATATGAATTTTTTTTATTTTTTTATTTTGAAAAAAAAAATAAGAAAAAATTTAATGAAGATGTTAGCTAGTTGTTAGCATCAGTAATAAGCGCGGGTTATAAGCGCTAGTTAGAAGATTCAGTTCTTAGTTATGAGTCAGTTGTCTAGTTGTCTTTTGGTTTGCATGTAGCCAACTCGAGAGAGTCTTTTCCTATATAAGGATGTAATCCGTCTTCGTTTAATATCAAGAAGTGAGCGTAGTGTCACTGTGTTTGTTTGTGTGGTATATTTTATCTTGGTATCAGAGCCATGAGGAGAAAGTGCAAAAATCCTTGAAGTTCGCAAGTCCCTCCAGAGTACTCATAGGGTGGGAACTCCCCGCAGACAAATAGAACGTGACGTGCGATTTGCATGCTACCTAAGTTTAAATGTGAGCGGCTACGTGAATTGTGAATTTCCATGCATGAGAAACTTTGTTGCGTAAGGTGAGTTTAATTAGTTTTTACGAATCGTGAGTTTGGGTGCATGCACATTGAGCGTGGAGTTTAATTCCATGGAGTACTCTGAAGTATTAAGTGGAGTACTTCGAGAATGATATCTTCATTGAACTCTCATCTTGTCTAGGATTCTCTCATGATTTTTCCTCACCATATTACCCCCAGTCTAACAGACAGGTTGAAGTAGTTAACAAAGTCCTCAAGACCATGTTACAACGCACGGTTAATAAACATAAAACCAATTGGCATCATATGTTATTTTCTGTGCTATGGTCTTACCAAATGGATGTGAAAACAACTACTAGTTTCACACCATTTCATTTAGTCCATGGGTTTGAGGCCAGTCTTCCCATCAAGTGAGAAATTCCCACCTTACGCAACGCAATTGAGCTATTACACGACACTGCTCCAATGGAGCAGCACTTGTTGAACTTGGAGTGTCTGGATGAAGATCATCGATCTTCCTTATAGAACAACGAGGCAGCTAAAAAATGATCCAAGGCTACCTTTGATCGCCATGTCAACCTTCGCTCATTTCGCAAAGGCGACCTCATCCTGGCTTACGATCTCGCTCATGATACTTTTGGCCATGGAAAATTTGAGTCACTCTGGCATGGCCCATACATCATTCAACATTGCCTCACCAAAGGAACATATATCCTGGCCTCTCCCGAAGGCCTCTCTCTTAAAGAACCCGTCAACAAGTTGTATCTCAAGAAATTTTATGCTTAAACATAGTCATTCTACTTTAGGTTTTTTTTTTCTTTTCTAGTGTTTTTAATCTTTTTCTCCTTCCCTCATGTCCAAACTATCCTTTGTGCTATTGACATATGCTTTCTCCACCAAACTACCACATCGGTTACACCGATGGTGCCAGTCGTTGGACACAAAATCTCACTTCGGCTGCTTGGGCTCTCTACACCCCCTCACATGAAATGCTCCATTCGAGCGGCATATGTTTGGGTTCAGCAACCGACAAGCAAGTTGAATACACTGTTGTCATTGGCCTCCTAGCCGATGCCTAGCATCATCATATTTGTCACTTTAGCATCTTCCTCTACTCTCAACTAGTCATTATCCAGCTCAACAATGTGTACTACATCCGTGATCCTTGCATCTTTTGCAAATACCTCCAGGTTATGCTTTTATCTTGACATATTGATTCTATTACATTTACACATATTCCAAGACAATTGAATCAAATTACAGATAACCTAGCTAATATTGTGTTAGACTGGCATATATCACATCAAGCTACACATACATAAACATATAACACAAACCTGTCACAGCATATACATAGAATAGACATCATGAAAACATTAACCAAAAACATGTAAACACCACATAGATCTCAAACGTGTATACTCATGTACAGCCGACAGGCATGCACATAGTGCGTACCTTTAATTCACTCACCTATGCCCCCATACGTGTCTATTCGGTGGGAAGGCACGCATGTGTGCGTGCCTCCTTCCGAATTGGCCGCGCATGTGGGCCCCACACCCACAAAACCCCTCTGTATGGCCCTCCGTACAGCCCCTGCCCCAAAAATGAAATCCTATTTCTATGCAGGATGATCAGACCACTAAGATGACGATCACTAATTTCCAATCAGCTGCCTGATCCTCTCTGAATCTCCAAATCTCCTCTGAAAACTACTCGTCCAGTCACTATTGCAGTAGGTACAAATGAGGTGGCAATGTGGGCCCTACAACTATATATAGGACTTTTTTCCAAACTTCCACTCACTATTCTGGGAGCCCACGGTGTTCATTTCTTGATCCATCTTCATCCATGGTATCAACATCCCATCATCTACCTCACAGCATTCCTTGGGCCTCTTGTCATCCTGAGCCCCCGGGGTGCCATTTTTTTCATACCTTGGTCAAGTACGCATGCGCATTTTCACACTTATCAAATACATGCTCATATCTTTGATTCTCTTAAGATATTGTTCAAGTTGGGTATCTGGTTTTCATGTGTGCAGGTACTTGATCATCATACATCAGCACAACCCCTCCAGGTATATACTCAACATTGGCATGTATTATTTCCCTCTGTATCACACTTACATTTCCAATCACACCCTCTGATATTTGCCTCTAGGATCCCCATTCCTAGCTCTGCAGTACCCTCAACTCGATTTGCATTTTCGGTACTCTTACCCAGTAGCATTCTTAGACACATGAGTTGTCCCATTCATAGCACCATTTGACACTTCTGACACTGATGTTGTTTTTCAAAACCCTTTAGTGATGGGAGTCCTGATAGTCTTTCATCATGTCATGAATCAACCACATACTCCTCCTAATTCTACTAGCTTTCCCACACGGACTCCCAGATCATCTCTTCACAGTTCTTTTTTACTACACCTCTGCAGTATCATGAACCCTACATTTCATCCACAATCAGTTTGCCCATCTGCAAATCTCCCTTCATCTCACCTACCTCATACAGAAACTCACCAATGGGCCCCCCACCCTTCATCAATTTTCCGAGCAAATTATGCCCTACATGGGCCACCCATCTCATGTTGGGGCACCCATTTCTGTGTTTGTACATTTCTCCACAATTATTCATTATTTATTGTACAAACATCTTTATTTCCAGTTGTTACATTACCTTTTTTATCGTCACCTTTGGTGACCTGCTTCTCTCTTTTTGTCCAACCGCAACCCATGTCACTCTTAGTTGGAGAACTAATTATCATCTACCTTTGTTGGCATCATCCGTATCTTCAGACTACCCCACAGGTCACTTACCTCTTCCCTCTAAATTTATTCACTTTGTCCCGCCTTTGGCACAACTTATCCCCAGTCTTGTCGTTCCCCTGATACTTGACCTCATTGAACGGTTGCGGCCACTTTTTCTCTCACACATACTCCAACCAAGGGCAGTCTTGAGTCTTCCCACATCTTGACTTCATCCATGTACCTCTTCCACTTCCTCACCTCAATACATTTCACGAATCCATTTTATTTTGGGAGTCACGTTCCCGGTTTTTGTTGACATCAACACAGTTTCCAAAAGGGTGACAGTATCTTGATTCTCATTATCCACTTAATGAGAGATCTCGGATGACACAGGGTGAAACACCATTGCTCCCTGCTATCATTGACCCCCATAACATTCGACACCAACACTTTCTCATGTTATGGTGGGTCTTACTTTGCGACTATTGCATTTATTTCTCTCATTTGCCGAAGACCTATGAACTTGGCTTGGCTATCAGTGCCCACATAATCATTCTACTTATTACTACGATCATTGCCTGCTATTCAGAGTATGTTCATTTGTAGAATTGTCTTCTTCCTTTATCACAACCACCCCCGAGGGCGCGTACGTTGTCTACACCAAAACTTCAGTCATCTTTTTTCAGAGTTACATGACACGAGCATGGGGCATGCCTGCCTCGTTTGTACACAGTTTTATATTTTACACACCTCATGGAAGGTCGGGTCCTAGAGGTTCCTTTTTCCCTCCAACGGATCGCTCTGGATGATCCCACTATTTCTCTCTCTTACAACAACATTCTCAGTAGAAGAAACATTGATGGATTTCGGCTATACGTATGCTCCTAACCTCATCCATCAAGGGGCATCTGTTATCATTGAAATTTCATCCACACATGGTTACAAGAACTCAACATCATCAAACAGTGATGAAGTCATTCATGGACTTGAATTAATACCACAGCATTCAAAAAAGGTCAAAAACTATACAAAGTAGTGAAAAATTGAAGAGCGTTATGCAGAAATTGTGCGCGGGTGCACATGTGCATAACAGGAACACAAAAATCGTGAACAGGCGCACGATGCATGACTGTTATCGCAAAAATCCTCCCACCTGCTAAACAGTGCATTTATGAGAGTGGTCAACCTCCCACCCACTTATGGTTCAGCTCCCAAGATGATTTGACCCTCAAATTTGGACTGGATCCGACTGGTGGGCTGGTCAAAGACCTAGGAATGCCCTAAATGGCCTCTTTTCACACTACAAAGCAGTTAAACAATAACCCAAAACAATGCTATAAAAATCCATGGATGCACCTCATTTTTTTAAGGAATTCAAAGTAATGTTATGTTGCCTCTATTGTCTTGAGGACTCCATCCTTGTCAAGACCATATTGGCACTATAGCATTGGACAATCCACCTCACCCATTGAGTCGATTTGTAAAGAGTTCTTTCATCACCATTTTCCATTTTTCTTTTTTGTAAGAAGAGCTAGCTAGTGGGGGTCCAAGAGCCCTCTCTTGGAGGAAGAAGGGACTCATAGTCCCCTTTCTTCTTGGTGCTTTTTTTTCACTAATAGATCAGCCTCAAACATTGGTGGCATGGGTTTTATGGTTCTTTTTGTTTCTATGTCCCTATGCTCATGAATTTAGTTTTTATTGCATCTCTTAGTTTAATTCTTAATTGTAGTTTTTATATTCTTTCCCTAACTCTTTTCTTTACAACTGTCCTTCTCAGCAGACCCAACTGATCTTGCAAGCACCTTTGTTTTTCTCACCAAGGTGACGAAAGAGGTGCAACAAGGACCACAAGAAGGCTATAGATAGTTGGAGGGTCATGAAAAATTATGTGGTGGAGGATATTGAGTTGAATAAGCAACAAGAGTTTATTGATTAGGTAAGCTTCCTTGGAAAGGAGAATTAGACTAAAAATTTTGACCCCAAGTAGGATTCATATATCATGGATATGGTTTCCCGATATGAAGGGGTACAAAAGAATCAATTGGTGGATGTTGTCCCCCAGATGGTTGTTGATTCCATTGGAAAGGAAAATTCCAAGTTTGATATTGTAATCCAATTATACTTTTTCCATAAACTGGGTTATGGCTTTCAACTTGCGGTTTCCCCCCAAGTTGAGGTTTCCCCCCAACTTGAGGTTGACCTCCAATAGGAATTTGAAAACTAGAAGTGACAATATGATTTGCACCTCTAATTTGATTGGAGATACTAGGGCCAAGATGATCACATCCTCTAGGCAAAGGTGGAGGAGGAATGTGAGGCCCCCCTGAGAGAATTTGGGGATGTGTAGGAATAAAAATACTAGCAACATTATACCCAGAAGGAATAAAAATATTAGACAGGCAAGATGGATTATGGGTAGGATTAGCAATGGAAGTATTCAAAGCATTATACAAAGGAGAAAGTGACATATTTGATCTAAACATAAGTGGTGTTCCAATAATATCTTGAGTGATTACCACATTTCTAGTAGAAATAGGCGTAGCTTGTGGGACCATTGTAGATTTAGCGATCTAGAGAGGAAGAATAAAGTGAGAACCAAAAAACAATTGGTCTAAAACTGTGACAACATTACTGGTCGTGCCAGTAAAATGATATAAAGTTATTGTATAAGAGGTGGAATTCATAGGCATATGTGATGCCATAGGTTGATTAGAATTTCTTGGGCATAAATGACTCATTCCTAGTTTTTCAAAAATATCTTGTCCTGAAGAAGTTCTCCAAAGAGAACGACGAGGACCAGGAGAGCTAAGATCAAAATTTCCAGCAGTGTGGACTGGAATTCTAAACGACTCACCTTGAAAAAATGGTTCATCTACACTAGACTCTACATGAGGTCAAGTAGGTATTCCAATATACTCTTCAACAACAACGTCTCCTGATTAATTTATCCAGGGAAAATGTGGATCTTGTACAACACTCAATAATAGATTTATGGGAAGTATTAACTCTTCCAATTGAGTAGAACTTCCAATCTCAGAGGCTATGTTGTTATCGATTTCTCCTTCAGGAGAACCCTTTGGTGAGTTAGGAAGCAAAGGGACCTAATATTCCAGATCTTCCAGAGGTAGCCCTTGCATCCTACATGAACGGAAAGGGTCGATGTTGGCTGCACCAAATAAAGAACGAAACAAATCTATGGAAAACTAGGGAAACAAATAGCATTGACTAATACAACATAGAAATCAAACACGCAAACAAACCTTCCTATTTTGAAGTCACTAGTTGGTGATGAAATTCAATGTTGTTAAATCAAGACAAGAAGGGGTTGGTATAAAGAGGGTGTAAAATTTATGCTCTTGACCTGCTTAATAGACTTACACCATGGTGCAATCTCCCACACATAATCGTGGGTATACCCTACAAGGATCCCAAGTGAGTTGGGCCAACTTAGATTCTAGGTACTGTGAAGACTTGCCCCTCGATAGTTACCTTGTGTAAAGACCCTAAAGAGAGAGGCCACTAAGGTTACCAATTATGAAAATGATTCCTTTGGAAACAATTGACATTCCGATCCATCTGCAAATGTAGGGTATCTAAGCTTGAAATAAACTCGAGAAGGTCCCCACATGATTTTCTTCTCAAGTAACCCCCAATAATACGTTTAATTTCTACACTAATACCAACAAAGGGTGAGTAAATCTTCCAGTCCTAATGCGACCTCATGATTAACCCTATTGTTAGAAGGGCTTCCCAGGACAAAATGTAGCAAGTGGATTTGAAATCTCCCTATCACAAGATACTATTTTTTGTTTTGATGCTTTGGAGAGTGTGCCTTACAATCTATTACAAAGCACCATCCTAGATAATGTTGGTATAAAGAAGTTCTAGAAAATAAAAGTTGCTAATAAATTTTAAAATTACGCTCTATTTTAAAGGTTGTTCCTTACTCAAAAGTGAAATGAAAATGAAATTGATTATGTATTTGACCTTGACCCAATAAAATGGCAGAAGATATGATTATGCAATCGTTAAATTCAATGAACTCTAATTATAGTAGGGAGAATGTGTCTCTTTTTGGAATACCAAGCTACAAAACCAAGTTTCTCAATGTTAAATGAAAAAGATTCCAAATAATCAAAGCCTACAAAATTTCCAAGTTTTCTCTTTCTACAAATATTTTGAATGTGACAATTTTCTTGTAAAAGATTACTAAAAATAAGAATGAACTTATTTCTTTCTTTCTCAAATCATATTAGAGTTGTAATGAAGAAAATAAATCATAATCCAAGAAAACTATAATATTATCAACACTATTCCCAAATCAAAATCCCAATGTAGAAACAATTGAATTGATAATAAAACCTTTTGCCAATCACACAAAGAAATTGTCTCTCAATCAATTAACAATCCAGAAAGTAAAAACAATACAAAACTCCAAATAAATCAAGGACTCTTTGTCAAACAAGCACTTAGGACCAAGATCTCGATATTATATCCTTGTGACAAGAAGCAAGAGAAAAACTTGCAAAGTTTACAAAGAAGACTCTCAATTTCAAAAAATTAATCAATTGTAAGCTTCAAAGTTATAAATAAATCATTCACTAGTGCCAGAAGTTCATCCCAGGTAGTATAAGCAAAATTAGGTAGAGAAAAAAAAAGGCTATCACCCAACAATTCTTATAGGAATCATCGCATGTTGCAGAGGAGCACAGTGCAACGATCTAGGATCGTCATAGGTTGTCAATAAGGTACAGTGCGATGCCATCTCACTAGTATGCACCAGTACAGTGCGATGTCAAAGGATCGTTGCAAGATGTCAATAGGGTATAGTGCGACGATATCTGAAAATAAAGAAAAATTGGAAGAAAGACAAAAATTGCCACTGAACTTTCAGACCCAGGGAATCAAAATGGATCACCCACAAAGTTAGAAAATGAAATTATCCAAAAGAAGGAAGGATAAAAGAAAATAAGAAGAAAAAAACCAAAACAAAGGTCTTATTCCTAGTATGGTCACCAATTTTTTTATTAGACTAATCGGTAAGTGAGGACACAAAAAAATGTCCCTAACTTCCACAACAAACTAAAAAAAAACAAGACAGAATACACACTTCACCTTAAACTTCATTGTCATATAAACTAGTTTGAGGAGGCATAAGTGACCTACCTTTTAAATGAGATTTTATCCTTGCAAGTGTCATCCTTGTAGCCCCTTCTTTGAGTTTGCAAGATGGTGAACCCATTTTAAGAAACAAAAACCAATAGAGAGAGAATACAAAGATATATATATATATTCCAATGAAATCTATGTATAAGATCAATGAGTTATACAATAAAAGTTGAGATACTTTTATAGGGAAAAAATTTATTGTTTTATTATATTAAATGGAAAGAGGAGAATACAACCCATGCCTTGATTTTGAAAGGTCCCCTTTCAATGGATCTTTTCTCCAAAACACACACCTTAGCATAATATGTAGCAAAACTCTTCATGCAAACCTTAGCCTATTCATCCTTAGACATTTCCATAAGAGATCGCTCTTAAATAGTGTGAAAGAGATATGGATGATGAGATTAGGATGATCCCACTAAATCAAAGAAGCAAGTAAGATCCAAACTGATCAGAGGCCACCTCATCTTCTAGAAGATTCCCTTCTAGAACATTCGTGAATTTTGACTTTTCCTATGCTTTAAGCATCGCCGCACCCTATGTACAGGGAGCATGCAATGATTTCATAGTCTAGTTTTAGTGTAGAGTGTGATGATCAGGCATCGTCACACCCCATGCATACAACAAGGTGCAATGATCTTCCTTGTCATGGTTTTTGAAAGAGGAAAGGCAAACCACTTTTCTGATGGAGAAAGTCTCTTTTAATATTTTTAGGGAACATGAACAAATCTTGTCACTTGATCACCGAGGTGACCAAAATAATGTGTAACACTTCTCCCCAATCCAAAACTGTGGCCAGAATCATGGAAAAAGTTTGTTATACCCCGTGTCCTTTATTCAGAAGGTTTTGTGCAACCTCACCATCAACATTGAGAATTGGTAAATGTAGACCCTGGAGAAAATCATTTACTGGAAAATAATTATGGTTTTATTCTTTCCTTTCCAATACTTGGATGTATCCTACAAATATTTTCACGGGTATATACAAATTTTCATTATAGTCTTGATAGTTTAGTTCCTTGTGTGTTTAATTTTAACTTCAAACTCTGTCTATTTGTAAAGGTAAGTTGAACATGGTTTTTCCCTTCTTAAAGATTTCAAAGTTTTCCTGTAGGTACTCAATGAATACTTAACTCCTTAGATTAGAACCTGTCTGAGAAAATCGTGCTTTGTCTCTAATAAGGATTAATGATTATATCTGTTAAAATATTACATTCATATCGGTAATGGCATTCACTTGATGGATCGCCTGATATAATGAGATATTTGTCTGCATAATTTAGGAATTACTTTCATTTGACATATTTGAAAAAAATGATCCTCTTGTTTATTTTTTGTTGTACCCTATACTTGTACTCATTCGCAACATCTTCAAATGTATACACAATACAAGGGTTTTAGCAAGGTTCGAGCACATTTTCCATTATTCGACTTTAACATGCAAATTATGTTCTTACAGTAATTGTATGCCCCCAAATAATGTCCTTGCATCTATGTAAACACTTTTTATTTAATGATTTCATTATTGTGATCATTATGCTTATCACAATTTTCATTTTTGTATTACAGGAAAAAAAGGTATCTTTGTTGTAATTGTTAACTTCATCAAAGTAAATTCCTTATGTTCTTTTGGTCCTTTGTACAATTTTTTTTGGTAAATTTGTTTTGATGATTTGTTATGTAAAAATAGACTATTTCGATGAACATATTGTATTGTTTTATCCTCTGTGGGAAAAGAGATTTCTATTTCTACCTCTCAATTAAATTATTCATTAATTGTTTCTACACTTTATTACATCTTGTACCTTCTTTTGTATCTGTTCTTTGTATTTTCTAATCTAGAGACATGTATTGGGATGACAAAGTAACAAAACTTGATTAAATGTTTGTTTTCTTTCTTTGATTTCACAAGTAAATATTTTCTCATTGATATAATTTGGTGATGGGTCCCTTTTTCTTTGCAAGGGATCCCATCAGATGGTTATGAACCAAATCCTCCTAAATCGTGGATTGACTACTTAGCAAGGGAAAACAAAGACGATATGATATTCATTGAGATCCAAGATAAGTTACGCCTTTGAATTATTTTATTTATCTCATTCTTTAATGACTTGAACAGTAGTAAAGATACTATCACCTACGTATTCCTCTCTTACAAGTTGGAAATAAAAGTGTACTTGGTCAAAGAAGCATCCTTCCAATAAAAGATATTCAGGTTCCATGTTTTTTCCTTCCATCGGTCCATTCGTACATTCACTTCAGTTACAGACAGTTTTATGTAGACTCTTTTAAAACTCTATTTAAACTAGTTATGGAGTTCATGGGTCTATGGAAACCCCATCTGTACTATTTGGTCAGTGACCTATTCACTTTAATAAATGTATTTTGTCAAACATTATGAGATATGTTGTATCAAATATCTTTATGTGTTAATAGATAAAAATAATGTAGTTGGTACTTTTATTCTTTCCCACCTATACTCAACATAATAGTAGAAATTTCAATAAATTTTATTTATACTTGTTTCTTTCTGAATTTTATTGATTTTCTACAGTAAATGAACAACCATCAAAGAAATAAGTCTATCATTTCTAACAGGAACATATACACATTTTTATATTTATACACACACACACACACATATATATATACTAAACTATAACACTTCAGAAAGATGTCACTACAGGTACTCTTACACAAGGGCAAGCCACAAATCTAACATGGCTATATAGTCCACTTAAACATATTATGATATATATATATATGGAATATAAAACATAGCATCAACCATATAAAATTAACAATAAAGGTACATAGTTGAGATACATATCTGAATACTGATGTTGGGAAACAAATGGAATAGCCACGTTCCACCCAGTCGTATAAAAAAAAAAACTATGATCACTTGTATTGATGACCCCCTTGCCTGACCATGACTCCATAAGGGAAAAATAACTCACACTCCTTAGCCACTGTCACCTTCAACAGTTTAGAAAATGTTTTTCCTCACACTAGATGTGTTCATAAAAACAAAACAATTCTCATTCCCCAACATAATAGGAAACATATTTCCTCCTACATATGTTGTATTTATCTTGTTCCTAGGACTTTTTGAGTTAATTCAAACATGTACCGCACTCATGGAGTCTAGTCAGTTATTTTTAACCCGGTTGTTCCATTTTTCTTTCATCATTTAATTTATTAAAATGTTTGTCTCATACATGTGTGCATCAAAAGAGGACAATTGGGAGAGTCAAACCTTTTCCCAATAGTCATACAAATAATAATTACATATTCCAGAATTCTAAATTCGGATTTTCCATAAATGGAACTTTATTTCTAAATTCAATTTTCCATAAATGGAAATTTATTTCTAAATTCAACTTGTAATTTATTTTTTAACAATTTAAGGATATTACATATATGGTGAACACTGGAATAAAAATGTAGATGTTGCAACGAATGATTAAATTTTAATGCATCAATATCGCTTTGGTATGGCTTTATGACCAATTTTCCTTCCATATTGAGCAAGGGTTGTGAAATATTTATGGCACCGGAACTCAACTTTTATTTCTCATGTTATTTTCACTACTCCCTTTTTAGTTCTTTATTATAGCCCAGTTTCCCATCTGATATAATCTTTGAGTTCAATCCTTCAACTTCTCTAAGAGGTTTAATCTTAGTTGCGAGAACCTCCATGAGGAGGGACATATTTCCATATATTCCAACCTCATGAATATCTCCTCTCTTATATCTTGAGGTTTGTTATGAACAAACTTGTCGATCGTGATTAGGGTTATGTGAATTTCTTCTTATAGTAATTCTCTGATCCCTACAAATTTCTAAAAAATCCCCAAGAAAATTGTCCCTGAGACCGATATGATATATAAAGTATCATGGGTATTCCATTGGAACAGTTCGTCATGATAGATCTAATAAAATATTGAAATATCTATTGTGAAGGTTAATTTCCTTTAGATCTCTTATTATTTAATTATTGGTTTTGTTTTTAAATGCATGAAATAGTTCAAATACAAAAAAATAGAGAACAAAAATAAATACTCACACACCATCCAAATATAAACACAAGATATAACGTTGGAATCCCAATAAGGGAGAAAACCTAACTAGAAGGTGAGGCCACTCTACTCTTATTTCTTCAAATGCAAGTACAAAGAAAGAGGTACTATCTGTGGAGTTTCCCTTGACATGATGGCTTGTATTTTTTCCACAATATCTATCCTCCTCCGTTAGGATCTCAAAATACAAATCCTCAGTGTTATTCTCAACTATGGAACACATACAATGCTAAATAAGAAATGGCGTGAGATCGGAAGAGCGTCGTGTAGGGAAAGAGTGTAGATCTCGGTG
>CBVK0103731302.1:0-11678 GCA_900067695.1 Picea abies
TAAGAGACAGATACAAACAGAGTAAACAAAAAACTATTGGATATGGAACACGAGCAGGAAAAATGCACCTTTGCATGGATTCCTCTACATTCCTGGTTATAAGTTCTTTGCAGTGTCTAGTTTTCCTGCTTGTTTCTATGAAAAAAAGCACAAAACAAAACGGATATGAACATAAGTTAACATGTAAAGAAAAAGGCAAGTACTATGTACATATACTAAATAAAATAGAATAAGTTGAATAGAGTAACAGATAGTTTTAGAAGAATGTACCTTCTTTTTTTTTTAAGTTCATTCAAGTTTCTATGTGTATATATTACAAACCAAGGAAAACTAAGAAGTTGGATATCTCGATTTGTTGCAACAAGACAGACATATATGGTTTGAAACATACAAATATGATTTTAAATATGCATAATGTATATTTCATAATTCAAGTGCAACACCAACTGTATGGTGACAAGACCAGTATGTGTACAAATCAGGGAAAACTAAGAAGTTGGATAATTTGGTTTTTTTTCTTTTTTTTCTTTTTTTAACAAGAAGCTATACAGATATGCTTTGAAACATAGAAATATGACTTAGCAATATGTTTGATGTATATCTCATAATTCAAGTGCAACACCAATTGTATCATGATCATGCACCAATATGTGTCGAAGATAAACATATTGTATTGAGGAATGGGCACATTTGACCACACATGGTCAATAAGTGTGTTTTGTAGATGGCTTGTGTTGTTCAAAAGAAAGCGGAGACTGTATTTGCACATGTAGTTTTCCAATTCTTTGTTCTGGCATTATTTTGTAGCATGTCAATATTGAAGTCTCCTACAATCACAATGGGTCTGTTCAGGTGGAAATGGCCCAATGCATTGGAAATAACATCTACTATGTTAGAGAATGTTGCATTGGGAGCAGCATACAGATTCAGTATTGTAATTTCTATTTCATGGAAAAATATTTTTGCAAGCACCACCTCAACATTCTTTTCTTCGAAATGTATATGGTCCAAAATTGGTACATGTTTTTTCACCAATATCATCACCCCATGTGTAATGTAACTTGATATGCAATTGTGATTTGGGAATTGTTTGTTCTGCATGCATAATGCCATGTATGTTTCCTGCAAGCATAGAATATTGGATTTTGTTGTATCATAGTCATTGAGTATATCATCCATGTGTGCATTTAATATGCATGTGTTAAGCGAGAGAATTGATACATATGACTTTGTTTGTATGAATTGGTAATCATACTGCAATTGTCATTTTGTGGTGGTCCTAAGTCGTTCCATTTCAATATCAAGTTTTTGTTTGAATTTGAAGTTATATTTTGTAAGAGGACTTAGTAAATACAAGGAGTTTATGCTTCTGACATGGGACAGTGCTATGTATACAAGTCTATGTATCCGAATTCTAGCAGGATGAAATGCAACATTATCAAGTGTTAGTCCTTGCGATCTATGGGTTTTACGTGCACATGCAAGTTTAATCGGAAACCGTTTTTGAATCTTCAGTCGACCTATCTTTGTTGATGTCTCTATTGGCTTTGATATTCGCAAAATAGGGGTCCAATTGCTTGCAGTGTTTGAATTATATATATAAGCCAACTTGCTTGCTTGTCCCTTGCCTATATGCAGTTCATGGAACTTATTCCAAAGGACATCAAGTTTTTCTGTTTTCATATAGCCTTTGAGTATTCCATCCGCACCAATGACCAAGCCATCCTTTGAATCATAGTTACATGCATATATTTCAACCAACATTTCTAATTTTAGGACAAGCTGCAAAGGTAAAGTGGATGTATGTTCATGACGTGGCACATTTCCATGGTTGTCTTCTTCCAGGTCAATTGAATTGATGATGATATCATTGCCAAGCATGAGCGATAGCATGTGCCTGTTATGCATTGCAACATCCTTATTTGTGTAGAACAAGTAAGGGATCATTGGGTCTATTGGTTCATGGATGAAGCACCTTGAATTGATATATGTTAAGTCATCATATGTTTGGTTGTTTGTCCGCATTCTATTTAGAATTGCAATGAATGTTTCATCTGTCTAGCACATTGTAGTATGCAATTCAAAGAATTAATATTGTCTCTCCAGAAGTCATGCATCACTATTTGCATGTTAACCGTAGGTTGTTCAAATATCAAAGAATCTTGGATGGGCTATGCCTGGTAAAGATCCCCACATAATATCGTGTCAATGTTTCCAAAGTATTTCGTGTGAACATGTTTTATGCTTCTTAGTCAGTTGTCAATGGAATACAAGAAGCAACTTCCAATCAAATATGCTTCATCTATAAAGACAAGTTGGAGTTCATCATAAAGATTAGACAACGTATCCAACATTTCCTTGCTAAGTGGAAGAAACTGTGACTTGTTAAAAGGAATCAAAAATGCAGAGTGGATTGTTGTTCCACCTTCATTATATGTATCTTTTCCTATGTATGCAGCTATTAGGTCCTTCGGTTTCATAGGATCAGAGGAATTGTTTGAATCATAGATTTGTATAAGCATTTGAAATAGTGCTTTCGCTATGAATGTCTTGTTTGTTCCTTCTCTGCCTATAAGGAACAAGTGCACAGGACTGTCCATGTTCAATCATTTTTTAAGCGCAATGTCCTTTAGAATTGTTTTTTGTTCTTGATTCAACAGACGTCATATTCTGTGGTATCCATTATTTTCAATTAGGAAAGGATGTTTTGTGACTTGAAAACCAAGATTGATACGTTTTTCACTTCCACCCGCTCGAGGACGAGGCAAATCCACTTGTAGGTCATAAGACTCGCAAGGAGTTCTGGTTGTTTTCTGGTTTGTGAATGTCTCATCAAGATTGTCAGGGTTTTCTAGCTCATTAACTGCAATTTCTAGATCACCCCATGTTGAATTAACATTGTAGGTAAATCTAGCTTCATTGATTTGCACTATAGTCTTAGAGGCAACATATGCAGCCTCCCATGAAGAGAAGTTATGTTTTAATGTCTCTTCTTTTTCATCAAACAGAACATATAGCAACAATTTTTCTCTACAATAGTTTTCATAGTCAAAATGTTTATTGTATTTGACAAACCGTATCATAGAGGGTTTTTTCCTTTTTGATATGGGTGCACCATTTTTTTTGTAATGCCATACGAATTCTGCTAATAAGATATGCCTAATAGGAGATGGACGTTGGAGGTAATAATCAACAATAGAGCGACATAGCACGTCTTATGAATTGTCAGGCTCTTGTTCTAGCAAAACCGGTGGTTTAAGCACAAATGTGTGTTTCTCAAGTGGAGATGTGTTTATGAAGACACATTTTCTTGAACTACAAGTGAGGGGCAAGGAAAGTGCAATGTGAACTGCTTGTTGAGCAAACATGTGTTGAAGATTAAGCAATGTATTTTCAAGTGTGTGTGTATCATTTGTATGGCATCAATATGACTTATTTCATGTTCTATGTGTATTCTTCTGAATGCACTTGTCATAGATTTGTCAACCTTTGTCATATACAAGGTACAATATGTTGTTGCAAGATATGCATTGAGCACATACTGCGCATATGTATTTGCTTTCCACATAATTGGCATGTCCTTTGAGAAATTGTTGTTCCAAATATGGGAAAGTTTTCGTTTAAGGAAAATTGTTGGTTGTTTAAGCGTACATTGTATGGCTTGCATGTACTCATCTTCTGATAGATTTAGTTATGTCAAGAAGTCATCGAAGCTCATCAGCTTATCAAACTCTCCTTGTTCTAGAAATGCGAACAAGGATTTAGATTTCTCAACAACAACATTGTCCTCTAAACTAAGTGGCTCTATGATTCTTGTAGCTCTCATTGGCGGCATGGGAAAGTTGTATCTACAATGTGTTTTTTTTGTTTTCTACAACTTCCTGTATGATAATGTCTATAAACTTTGGCAAGTTCTACATCCAAATGATCTGTGTTGCATGTTATGTATTTGTCCACAAATTGCTCGATCTATGAATTGTTGTTAGCTCCATAGACTGGTGCACCCTCTATCCACAACAGTGTGTGATCATGTTCATTCCCCCTATTCTGAAATTCAGTCACAAAAAAGTAGTCCGATATTTTTTCGAAAAATGTTTCATCATGGCATATCAATTGTCTCAAAGAATTTATTCTATGTCTATAGTAGCGAGTACATGTCACTAAGTGTTTTCTTCTGAGGTAGTCAATGTCATTATTTTCCAGTGTATCGGTTTGTTTTTTACATTTCATGTTCCTATGCAGGTTAGATACGACAGCTACCAATGGATTCCAACAATGCTTTGCACTTGTAAATGTGATGAAAAATTTTAGCGGGCCCAATTGTCGGATCATTGCAAAAATAGTTTTCTTGTTTTGTTGCAAATAGTCAGGAGAGGTGCGAATGTTTTTGAAATCTATGTATCCAATATCAGATTTCAGAATTTTTTCTAGGTTTACTTTGTACTTGACATCCTTGGCCAACAAGTTTCTTCCTTGTAACTAGAATTTTCTTATTCGGACCCACATTCAGAAGAGAACTTGTTCTATTATTATGCGCATTGTTTTGAAAAACAAATTTGTTATGTGACAGGAGAAGAACTCCCTTGAATGTAGCAGCTCCCATCGGACTATTTTATGACCCATCGGACTATTTTATGATAACTGAATCATTTTGTAATGCCATTGGCATGTGGATCTCCATAAAAGAGTGTTGGGAAGTTCATTTCCTCAATGAATTTGTCCTTGAATATTCCAAGTGGGCGTTGCCCCTCAGCAGGTGCAATTTTGACAATCTTGTCTTGCAAGTCACGAATGCACTGTGAATCAATGAATCCATGCACCAATGTCTCAGCAGGTGTTTCATTCTCCGATTCATCACTTGTATCAAATTCACTAGCACTTTCAAGAGTCTCTACAGAGCTGGCATCCTCTTCTCCAAGAAAATTGTTCCAGTTCTCATTTATACAAATGTATTGTGCTTTGTACAGGGCCCTGGAACATAATTCATTTAATGCGTTCATAGCATCATGCACACGCACTTTGCCTATCTGATACGCATTTTTGTATTGCAAACGTCTTTTCAGAGCCACAACAATTGTCATTGTATCGCTAATGAATTATGGAAAGTTTGTTTGCACAACATCTAGTTGAACAGGCACATTAATAATTGATCATGTTAAGCACATCTGGGGTCGTTTATAGCCCCAGGGATTGATTTGTGCAAATGAAATTCACAGAGACAGAAGTCTCTCTTCAATTTCCATAAGTGCACTTACATATGGTAGTGGTGTATTACATCTTATTTGGTCAGGGGTTGCAAATTGTGGTAGTTTTCCATTTTCAAGCGACCGTTTGCATGGAAGACAAATTTTGCCACTGGAAAATGTTTTATTGTGCGTTGTCAAGCGCAGGTATTCTGCTTCCAAATCAAGCGTGAAAGACTTACTATTTTTTGTGAAATTCAATTGTTCACAAATTGTACATGCAATGGAAGGAGTGTCTTTAATTTGTTTCATGTAGGTTTGTCTTGCATCTTTCTTTTGCAGGGAAGTATGGGTAGAAAGTGTTTGTTGGTTTTCATTGGTAGTAGTGCATGGTGTTTCTTCTAGCACATGAAATGTGACAGTTGCATGACCATTGTGGGATATGCAACTATACCTATTTCTATTGTGTTTTGCACGAACAAATTTCTTTAGATTGTGATATGTGAGTTTCTCTTTAAAAGGAAGTGTAGCAATGTATTTTTTTCTCTCGCGCATCCTTTTTTCAAGTTTTGGTAACTTACTCTACGTTTCTTATCCAAGGGCAGGATGACATGATGGAAACTGGGATGAATTTCACTCTAATTCGGGTTGTGATAACTTAGTCTATGTTTTTTGTTTAAGGCCTATATGGCCTCATCACAACTGGGACGAATTTCACGCATAACTTTTTTCAAGTTGTGATAACCTAGTCTACGTTTTTTGTTTAAGCCTTGTATGGCCTCATCACAACTGGGATGAATTTCACGCATGAATTTTTTCTTTAAGCCTTGTATGGCCAAATCGCAACCAGGAGGAGTTTCATTCTCACTAAAAATCATATGTAGATTCAATGTGGTTTGGGTGGCATGGACTTTGAACCCTGAACCAATGATATGTCCAAGCAAAGGTTGATAATGGATATGTGTTGTATCTATTTTCAACGAGAGGATGTCAATTGTTCGATCGTAATTTGAATCAATAGACCAAGAATGGATAGTGCCATATGTAGGGTCGACCAAACCTGGATATTTACTCTAAATATGATAGACAACAACTACAAACAGAATCTGCAACCCTCCACATTTCCTTTTTCATGTGGCAGCGCCATGTTTACAATGTATTCTTGCCAACTTCCAATTGCCGACATATTTTCTAGGAGATATGGTGAAAGGTGTTGATGCAAGCAGCTAAAAGCCCGTTGGCTGCCGCCTATAATTGCATTGCAAAAGGACTTTACAGTGTAAATCCACAGCAACTACACATCGAACTCTGCTGCTACCAAACAACAAATTGCATTGAACAGACTATCTCCACAGCTAGACACAATAGTTTTTGCTAGCTGCAAACTATGGCAGTCTATGCGATGCATAATCCGTTTTCACTGCGATTCAAGGTCTTTGCAAATGAGGGACAAGTAAATATGAGGTCCTTCAAGATTGCATATGGACAATTTTATGTACAGTAGTGGTTCATAATGACCACTGACAGCATTGGCATCATGGAACAAGATGCAATATGGATTGTTAGATGCAGTTTTGTTGAATAGTAGATATCTTGTTTTTCTTGTTAACAACCATATTCCAATTGATATATTGAGCCAGTTAGACAACCACCGTATGAAAAATGTATCTCCCCAAAGTCCCTGCTCATGTGTAGGCAGAATTGGAGATGCAGACAACCGCATCTTTGAAAAATATGGAGCAACATCATGTATTCCATGCAACTGCCGAAGAAAATCAAATTCCAGTTCGTATTCATATGACTCCAATGCCTCAGTGTCGCCATTTTTTAAACAACCCAATAAATAATCTATCAATCCATTGCCCAGGTCGGTCAAGGAATAACGGAAATGCAGTAGCACCTGAAATGCATCGAAAAGGCAATCCCCTACAGTAAATGAGAATGCATCCAATCTAAAAAGGCCATTGCTATGCAACACCTCGCCAATGTTGTCATGTATAATAGAGTGTGTATCTATTTCATATGAATCAACATCTATTACTTGTTTCATCTTTTGAAATTTGATTTTGAAGTTGTTTCTTAGATACTTTCAGTTTGCATGAAAACAGAGAAAAGGTGGAAAAAATAATAAAATGAGGAAAAAAAAAAGTAAAACAGGAAAACTACAAGCACGAAACTGTGTACCACTCCCTGTATGTATCCTTCAACCTTGTTCTTGTCAACTTCAATCCTCCCTAGTCCCCATAGCAGATGACAAGAAAACAAACCCAAACTGGAAAGTGAACCAAACAAAAGAAACAACACAAATAAATAACGCCATAAATTTACTGAACAGAAAGATCGATTTGAACCTATTCATGGCATGCATCCTACAAGCTTCTCAGAGCCAGAGAAATTTCTGCAAAATAGAAAGAACAGGACAAAGGCAACAGGTGGACACAGTTTTCTGACCCAGAGAATAAAAGCATGCGTTGCCTATACACCCCGGCGGATGGTTCCCTCTTGTGATAGCTCCGAACTAGTTTTTGAAAACCCCTTTGCATTGTAATTTTTGAAATAGCTATGGATGTGACAGACGACATATGAAGACGCATGGTTTCCAGGAACAGAAACTAAAAGCACAAATAAAGATGGTCTGCAACATAATTTCGAGGAAAGGATTCCCACCATTGAAAAATAACAACGAAACGATGGCACAGAAACTTACCCGTCAACGAGGGATGACAAGAGCTTAGCCCCAAAACCTGCAAACCGCAACAACAGGTCCAACAGCTTGCAAATTTAAAGAACAACAAATCGGCGAACAACCACGAAGTGGTCCAACTGCAACTGCAGAACCTCAACTTTGCAAAGTTGAATCAAACAAGAACAAGAATCATGAAACCAACCAATGAACAAGCATCAACCACTGAACCAGTGATGTCAATGGAGAACAATTCAACACAATTTCACTACAAACAGTACCATCAAAAAATGGAACAAAATTGTATTGCAACACATATGTACAATAAGCATTTAAGAATACCAGACCTGTTAGGTAAACACTTAAGACTGTCAGAACCGTCGAAGGGCATAACCCTATGCAAACATTTAAGAAAAAATGCAGTGTGGCAGGCATGTTCTCTCGAAGCACGCAAGAATAAAGAAAAAATCACACATACTAATATGCTAGAGAATGTATTCTAGCTAGCAGAAAATGCTAAGCCAAACATTCGAACTAATGCTAGCATTAATCCACCTTCGAGCAATGCATAAGAAAATATATGATTCAAAAATACCATATATGATCAAATACTTTGGATATGCCAACATATATAACATTGGGAATAGCAAAGTCGGCAATAAGACCTCCAATCCGTTGTCCAATCAGATCATGACAAATATGGTACTTTTTATTATATAAAAATCGATGTTTTTAGTTCCCTAGTTCCAATAATAGATAATATGCAAATATTTGTGGTCAAAGGACAAACTAATACGAGGTCAACGAATTATCGATCACTATAGTCCCTCTATGCTTATGGTAAGGACTAATAATAGATTCAATTCAAAAAAAAAGTGGACAAGTTCAATTTTTTTTTTTTTTTTCGTTGAGGTAATGTTTTAATTAATTTATTATTTTCTTAAATTTTTTGTGAAATGTTTTTTAAATTATGTAGAGGACACGTTTTAATGTGATAAAATGTAATGGAGTCATAGTAAATAGTGTTTTTTAATACATTTATTAAGGAAAAGACAAAATTTTAATTAAAAAAAATTATAATTTGGAGTGGTTAGGTTTTGTTTATATAAGTGATGCTACAACATTTAAATTTTAAAATATTAAAAAAATAATAAAAAAAAAATTGTAATTTTACAAATTTCAATATTATGATCGTTTTCTTAATCTTATTTTTTAATGAAACAATATCATATTGTAATTTTAACAATTTAAATTTTAAATTTTAAATTTAAAGATTATATAAATTTTCCCAAAGAGACTATATAGACTTGGAATTTTGATGGAACAAGTTTATTGCTCGGAGCTTTGTAAATAACTAAGGTTGTTGTTTGTACTTCAAGTGTTTTCCACACTAGAAGTATTTGTTACGTTATTATTATTTTAGGTGACTTGTGTTAACATATGATGACCGGTTTTTTAAATATAATAATAATATCGGTGCTTTAAATAAAATAAACACATCGATGTTTCATATGTGATAAAAATATTGGTGCTTTGAAACAAAGAATGACACTGACATCTTACTTCGAATATTTGAAATTTCTATATCTTTTGGTGCACAGGGTAATACAAGTATTAACATGTACGAATTATATAAGCACCAGGACAAACATAAAATAAAAGTGCAACCTTGCATACAACAAAATGAGAATCCAAGAGGTAATAACTATAAATGCACCGTTGCATTTTTGTCATATGTACACACTGTGGAATTAATGTAATGGTGGGGCATTTTATGTAATAGTGCATCAGTGCCTTTTCATTTTATGTACACATCGATAATTTATGTAATGGTGCACCGGTAGCGTTTTCAGTTTTATGTATGTACAGAGGCATTTTATGTAAAGTCGTTCTGATGCATTTTATGTTTAGGTACGCATCGAGGCATTTTATTCAATGGCACATCTCTGTGTTTTGACAATGAAAACACCTAAAAAAAAAAAAAAACCGCTACAACCTTTGCTCACTCAATTTTTTTTAGTTATAGGAACATTTGTTAAAACCTCCACTAAAACCTTCACAGCCAATATAGGAGGTTGTAGCAGAGGTTTTTTGAAAACTTTGACAAATTTTGTAACAGTAAAAACTTCTACAAAAACCTCCGCTAGAAGGTGTTCTCCTTTTAGTGAATGCAAGTGTGTATGCTATGGGAGCGGTTTTGATGCAAGGAGTTAAGCCAATATGCTATCATTATGAGATGTTTCATGGGGTAGTTTTGAACTACCCTACCCATGATAAGGAATTATATTCCCTAGTTCAAGATGTTAAGAGTGGAAGCACTATTTGATGGGCAAGGAAACCATTATCCACACAGATCACCAACCACTACAATATTTGCAGAGCTGGAGTAAGCTTCAACAAACCAGACATTACAAGTGGATGGGGTTTTTGCAACAATTTCAACTAGTCATCAAGTATATGAAGGCCAACACTATTAAGTTGATAGACATGCTTTCAAGGCCACCAACATCCAATATTACAACTTTGAAAACTCTTATGCGCATGGATCCTTTTACCCATGATGCATATAAAGAGTCATACACAGAAGATGAGGACTCAAAAAATGTGTTTCAACAAATATAGGGCCAAATTCATGTAGAAGAAGGTGATTGTAAGGATGACTATCATCTCCAGAATGGGTTTCTCTACAAGCTATACAAGCTTTGTGTTCCTACAGGTGAAAGATTGCAGCTTATTAGAGAGGCTCACACCTCCAAGGTTGTAGGAGGCTTTGGTGTTGGGAAGATGGTTGCTAACTTACAAAAGGTAAGTGTATTGGCCTAGAATGAAAAAGGATGTAGCTCGGTATATTAGAGGATGCATACTTAGTTGTACCAGCAAGCTCGACAACAAAAATCAAGGTCTATACCATCCCTTAGCTATATCCACTCGACCTTGGTAAATCATTTCCATGGATTTTGTGGGAGGTTTACCAACAACTAGGAAAGGACATGACTATTTATTTGTGGTAGTTGACAAGTTCATCGAGATGTACATTCTTATGCCTTGTAGAAAGACCATCAAAGGACAAGAAGAAACAAACATATTCTTTGAACAGATCTGGGTGCACTTTGAGATACCAAGGAGCATCATCTCAAATAGGGATATCAAATTTATCAATGACTTTTGGACTACACTTTGGGAGAAGATGGACACGACGTTGAAGATATCTACAACATTCCATCCATAAATAGATGGGAAGACAGAAGTAGTGAATGAGACTTTGGTGTAGCTTTTGAGGGGCTACAATCATAAGCATTCGAAGACATGGGATGAAAATGTGATATATTCTCACCACTCTTATAACAAAGCAATCCATGTTTCTAATGGTAAGTCCCCTTTCTAAATTTTCTTTGGGTATTTTCTTCCTTTGCCCTTAGATGTTGTTTATGGAAAGCAAGGAAGAGTGGGAGAAGACATCAAGGAGAAGCATTGAGAGAATATAAATTCATTGAAAATATTAGAGAGATCCATTTGAAAATACAAAAGACATTGGAGAATTCATAGGATAAGTATAAGGTCGGGCATGATCAACACAAAACTAAGAAGTCATTTGAAGTGGGAAACTGAGTTTGGTTACAGTTGAACAAGGAAAGACTAAATGATCGTCGTAAGAAGATCAAGGCTCTGCAGTATTGGAGAAGGTGGGAGAGAATGTTTATAGACTCAGTCTACCCCCATACATGCTCATTTACTCAGTAGTGAATGTGGAGAATTCAAAACTCTATGAGCCTTTCATGTTGGATAAGGAGCAGCAGCTTAGACCGGAAGAG
>CBVK0103731338.1:0-17857 GCA_900067695.1 Picea abies
GTCCTTTCCAGAAATTCGAAGTGAATTTTGGGTCCCTATTAGACACAATTGTCTTAGTAATTCCATGCAAGCGTGCAACTTCTTTTAAAAAGATATCAGCAACATCAGCTACCTTGTGGGTGGTTTTCAATGGAATAAAATGGGCAGCTTTAGTAAGCTTGTCCACCACCACCATGATTGAATCATGCTGCTTGCTTGTTCTAGGTAGTCCAGTGATAAAATCCATTGTTACCACATCCCATTTCTATTCATGAATAGGTAAAGGTTGTAACATTCCTGCTGGGTGCCTATGCTCAGCCTTAACCTTCTGTCACTCCATACATCTGGCGATGTATTCAATGATTTCTTTCTTCAAACCCGGCCAAAAATAATGGCCTTTGACTGCTGCCATAGTCTTCTGATAACCAATATGTCCAGCATAAGCCATGTTATGCATCTCCTTTAGAATTTCCAGCCTGAATTCTCAGACATTGGGTACATACACTCTGTTTTTATACAGAAGTAAACCATCAGTTCCCAAGGTGTAACTTTCCTTGGTCTATGGTATCTCACGCTGCTGTAGCTTTGCTACAAGACTTTTGTACTGCAAATCAATATTTGCAGCTTCCAAAATTCTATCTTTCATCTCAGTCTGGTACATGATAATGGTTGTAGCATGTAATTCGTGCACTTTTCTGTTAAGTGCATCAGCCACCTTATTTTATTTTCCCCTGATATGCTTGATATCAAAGTCATATTCGCACAGAAACTCCAACCATCTGATTTTCCTCATTGTTTGCACCATTTTCATCGACTTGGTGAGCAAATCAAGGGTGCTTACATGCCCAGTTGGGTCTTGCTGAGCATGACAGCTGTAGAGGAAAGAGTTAGAGAAAGAAAATCAAAACTATAAGAAAGAATTAAACTAATACAAACTAAAATCATAAGCATATGGGTATAGAGATAAAAACACAACAAGACCAATATCACCAATGTTTTTAGGCTGATCAATTGATGAAATCAAAGCACAATGAAGAAAGGGGACTATGAGTCCCTTCTTCCTCCAAAGGAAGGCTCTTGGGCCCTCACAAACTTGCTCTCCTTACAATAAGAAAAATGAAAATGATAGTGAAAGAACTCCCAAGCACATCCACTCAATGGAGAGATGGATAGCTTAATGAAATGGTGCCAATGTGTTATTGTCAAGAAGTGAGTCCTTAAAACAATCTAGGTAGCATAACATTACATGAAATTCCTTGAGAAAATGATGTTTCTTCATGGCTTTTTATAGCATTGCATTGGGTGATTATGTAACTCCTTTGAAGTGTGAAAAGGGGCTCTTTAGGGCTTCATTAGGTCTTTGACCAGCCTACCATGCGGATTCAGCTCAGATTTGATGGTCAAATCAGCTTGGGAGCTAATCTATAAGTGGTTGGGAGGCTGACCAATTCAATAAATGAACTATTTAGCAGGTGCATGGGTTTTTGCGTCCACAGCCACGCATCGTGCGTGTATGCGCGGATGGTACGTTCTTGTTCTGCGCATGTGCACACGCACCAAACTTCTATAAAGAACCCTTCAATTTTTGGTTACTTTGTATAGTTTTTTACCTTTTTGGAATGCTGTGAAATTAATTCAGTGCCATGAATGACTTCATTACTATTTGACGATGCTGAGTTCTTGTCGCCATGTGCAGACGCAATTTCAGTGATAACAGATGCCCCCTGATGGATGAGGTTAGGAGCATACGTATAGATGAAATACATCAATGTTTCTTGTACTGAGAATGTTTTTGTAAGAGAGAGCAATAGTGGGACCATTCAGAGCGATCCATTGGAGAAAAAAAGAACCGGTAGGACCCGACCTTCTGAGAGTTGTGCAAAAAATAGAAAATTGTGTACAAACGAGGCAGGCATGCCCCATGCTCGTGTTTATGTAACTCTGAAAAAAAATGACTGAAGTGTTGGTGTAGACAAATGCAGTGACCTCGGGGGTGGTGATGATAAAGGCAAAAGATAATTCTGCAAAGGAACATACTTTGAACAATAGGCAATGATAGTGGTAATAAGTATCGGCGATGATGCGGGCATTGATGGCCCTACCCAGTTCAAAGGTCTTCGACAAATGATAGAAATAACTACAATAGTCACAAAGTAAGACCCACCATAACATGAGAAATTTTTGGTGTCGAATGTTATGGGGGCCAATGACAACAGGGAGCAATGGCATTTAACCCTGTGCCATCCGAGATCTCTCATTGAATGGAGAATGAGAATCAAGATACTATCACCCTTCTGGAAAATGGTGCTGATGTCGACAAAAGGGGGACGCAACTCCCAAAAGAAAAGGGCTTCGTGGAATCTACTGAGGTGAGGAAGTGGCAGAGGTACATGGACAAAGTCAAGAAGTGGGAAGACTCAAGACTGCCCTTGGTTGGAGGATGTATGAGATGAAAAGTGGTCGCAACCGTGTAACAAGGTCAAGTGTCGGGGGGATGACAAGATCAATGATAAGTGGTGCCAGAGGTGGGACAAGGTGAATAAATTTAGAGGGTAGAGGTAAATGACCTGTGGAGTACTCTGAAGATATGGACGATGCCGGCAAGGGTAGATGATAAGTAATGCTCCAACCAAGGGTGACATGGGTTGCGTGTGGCCAAAAGAAAGCAAGTCGCCAATGGTGAGGACAACAAAAAATGTAATGACTGGAAATAAAGGTGTTTTTACAATAAATAATGAATAATGTTGGGGAGAAATGTAAAAATACAGAAACGGGTGCCCTAGTGTGAAATACGTGCCCCAGGGAGGGAAGAATTGTCTTGGAAAACTGATGAAGGGTGGGGGCCCCATTGGTGAGTTTATGTATGAGGTAGGTGAAATGAGAGTAGGTTCACAGATGGGCAAACTGATTGTGGATGAAATGGAGGGTTCATGATACCGCGGAGGTGCAGGTAAAAAATAGAACCGTAAAGAGATAATCTGGGAGTCCAGGTGGGAAAGCTAGCACAATGAGAAGAAGGAGTATGTGGCTGATTCACGACATGATGAAAGACTATCGAGACTCCCATCCCTAAAGGGTAATGAAGAACAACATGAGTGTCAAAAGTGCCAAAAGGTGCTATGAATGGGACAAATCATGTGGGTGAGAATGCTACTGGGTGACAGTACTGTAGGTGCAAATGGAGGCATGGGTACTACAGAGCCGGAAATGAGGATCCTAAAGGCCAATATCAGAGGGTGTGACTGGAAATGTAAATGCAATACAGTGGGAGAGATTACATGCTAGTGCTGAGTATATACCTGAAGGGGTGATGTTGATGAATGATGAGCAAGTACCTGCGCACATAACAACCAAATACCCAAAGTGAGAAATATCTGAAAAGAATCAAAGATATGAACATGTATTTGATAAATGTGACTATGCGCGTGCGTACCTGACCATGACCTGAAAAAAGGTGCCCCGGGGGCTCAGGATGAAAAGCGACTTAGGGACTGCTGTGATATATGTGACAGGATGTTGATCCCGTGGCTAAAGACAGTTTGAAAAACGAACACCGTGAGCTTCCAGAATAGTGAGTGGAAGTTTGGCAAAAGGCCTATATATAGCTGTAGGGCCCACATTGCCACCTCATTTGTACCTGCTGCAATAGTGACTGGACGAGAAGTTTTCAGAGTAGATTTGAAGATTCAGGGAGGACGAGGCATCTGATCAACATGTGGCGAATAGAAAGTTAGTGATCTGATCATCCTGCTACTGATACAGCAGATGCTGATACGTAGAGGATGTAGTCACGATTGTAGTCAGGTGCACTAATCAAAGGTGCATTTGAAAGCGCTGCTTTAAGATCATCAAATGATTGTTGGGCATAGTTGTCCCAGTGAAAAGGGATGTCGTGACGTAGTAAGTGAAGGAAACCATGTGTGTGGATGGCGTAATTTGGGACAAAGCACCGAAGAAAGTTAGCTTTGCCCTGAAGACTCTGAAGTTGCCGTAAATTCCGAGGAGGTGGAATTTCAGTGATAGATTTGACTTTGAGGGGGTCCACGATAATACCACCTTGGGAAACGATAAAACCGAGGAGGTGCCCTGCGGTGACGCAGAACATGCACTTGAGAGGATTTAAGCGGATGTTGTACTGGCGACACCATTGAAAGATGATTCATAAATCATCGAGATGTTGGGTGCGTTTCTTGGATAGCGCTGTGAGATCATCCAAGTAGGTGAGGATGATTTCAGCCAGATCGTGAAAGATGTATGTCATCGCCCACTGGAAAGTTGCGCCGACATTTTTTAAGCCGAAAGGCATGACACGATATGTAAAAGTACCCCATGGGGTAATGAATGCGGTTTTATATTGATTGGCTGGGTGAATTTGAATTTGGTTATAGCCAGAGAATCCATCCATAACAGAGAGAGCCTCGTGGCCGACGCAGTCGTCGATAATTTGATCGATGAAAGGCGTTGGAAAGTTGTATTTTGGACATGCATTATTGAGATCGTGAAAGTCTGTGAAAACGCGGATAGTGCCCTATTTTTTGTCAACGGGTACAGGGTTGGAAACCCATGAAGTGTAAGTGATGGGGTAAGTAAACCTGGCCTCACGTAATTTGTCAATTTCGTCTTTGATAGCCGCGGCCTTGGATGGGTGTAGCGGTCGCTATTTCTGGCGAACTGGTGTGATGTCAGGCCAGGTGTCGATGCGATGCTCAACAATAGATGGGTCAAGGCTAGGAATTTTTTTGTATGACCAGGTGAAAATATCCCTATATTCCTAGAAGAGGGATTTATATGCGGCGATTTCCTGAGGAGTGCAATCAGCTCCAATGATGATTTCTTTGATCATGCCGTTTTAATGGAAATGTCAATTTTGATGGTGGGGGAAATGTTGGCCATATTACCTTCTTCAAAAGTGTCAGGGGAAGGAATGGGATTGTTGAACCAATCGATAGGCCCGGATGGGATAAAATCTTTGGTTTCGACCGCGTAAATGGGGTTTTGATTAGGAGGCATGAGGGCTTCCTGTGGAAGGAAGAGTGCACGATGATCCAGTGCGTCCCAGGGAAAGTCTGGGTGGTGTAGCTCTTCCAGTATTTCCTCATCGCATTGGAAACAATGGGATTATAAGGGATCATGAGGAGTGACCTCAGTGATGGAGTGGTTGCCCCCTGTTGGAGAAGTAGAGGAAGCAATGTTAGGTGAGGGTGAGGGTTCACTCGACATGAACCATATATTGAAGTACTGAGGGGTACCCGTGGTGGTTGGGTGGAGAGTATCCATAGAGGGATGAGCAGGAGAGTTGGGGGGGTTGCGGGGTAAATCCTCAGAGACGTCATTTAAGAACCATGGAGGCATTGGGAGTGCCTTGGGCTTAGGAGAAATGACATGAAGATCCGCTAGTGACGAGGTAAGTTCATTGGTCATCTCTGCGGGTTGGTGAAGCAGGGCCAATTGGCGTTGCCTATATTCTAGGATCATAGGACACTGATATGTAAAATGAGCTAATGAATTGCAGAGAAAGCAAGGGCATCTCATACGTTCATTGAATGAAGTGGTGACATAGAGAATGTCAGTGATAGTCGAAGAGGACGTAGCAGGGTGTGGGTTGTTCTGGAAGTTCTGGCATACAGTAGCTAATGTCTGTCAAAAGCATGGCAGTGCTGGGAAATGATGGGTGTAATGGCCATATTCTGAACATATAGCACACTCATATTTGGTCCTCAACCCTTTACTACTGGAAGGTTGGGTGGTAGGGGGGGGACTAGCATTAGTGATGGGTGTTGTGGGAGTTGGATTGGGGGGAATCAAATTTCATAATTCAGGTAGGGTGGGCAATTGTTGGTTTGGTGGCCCTCTTTCTCACATAGTGTGCAAGGTGGTGGGATGCATGGAGGTAGTGGAGTGGTGGGCTCTTTATTCTTCCTCCTACCCCCAGCTGTAGCAGGGGAGGTAGTGAGTATGGGGGTAGTGGGGGTAAGGACAGGAATCGTCATGGGGATTCCTTCTTGTGGGGGAAGGGATGGTCGGGGGACCATCTTTGGTGGGTGTAAATACCAAACTGGGATTTCTAACACCATATTAGGTAGTGTGAGCGCGGAGGCTACCTAAAAATCTTCTATACCTGGTGGAGGGTAAAAGAAGGGAATTTGCGTGAGGGGTTGGGGAACTATCTCCCAAATAGGACTATGCCCCTAAGGGGATGTGGACTCATGGACGGTTGAGGTCGACGAGTGCGCAGGAGGATCCGACTGGAGTGGTTCTGCGACTAATGAGACATCAGGAATGACAAAAGCCTCCTGAGGAGGAAGAGAATCCTCCATGTGAGTTCTGTTAGATGAGATGATGCATACTTGATTAGCAGGGTGAAGGAGTGGTGGTGCTCCATGGTATGTCCCTAACAAGGATGGATCTTTAAAAATCCCAAGACCCATCTCGACGAGTGGATATGCATCTTGGTTTGTGCGAATGAGGGGAAGAATTTTATCGAGATTGGCAGATGGGTTAGGCTCATAATGTGAGACTTGGTCGATGGTCACGATCTTCTCATTGTGGGGGAACATGATTGTTCGAAAGACAGAGGATGCCACTGCCTTCATAGCATACATGTAGCTACATCCGAACAAGATATTGTAATCGAGTAGAGCGTCGATAACTTCGATGTCAATGAGAATAGTTTTGCCCCCGAGTTCAACGGGGACATTTTGGAAGAGAACTTCGGGATATGATGGTCATCCATCATAAGCTCGTAATGTGATGCTGGAGGATATGATTTCTGGGGAACCAAGTTTCTTCTATACTATTTTGGACATGATGCATGTAGATGCACCTTCATCGATGATACACCGATGAACAGTGATGTTCCGTATTTTTATTGGTATTTGAATAGCGACGAGGATGGGTATATGAGGTTCGCAACTATCAATATAAAAGGTGATGAGTCAAGTATCTGTAGGGTCGAATTCCCCCAAGGTGGAAAGTAGTGATTTCTGCTGCATGGGACAAGTCTGGAGGACTTCCAAGACTGACATGGTAGCTGAGGATTGTGCTAAGTCATCTACCAAACTATAGTTATGAGCTGCCCTAGACTGTGGGTTGTGAACATTCATGTGCAAGGGGATGCGAGGGATGTGTAATGGTGGTTTGGCGGAAGGGAGAGGGATTACCAACGGGGGTCCCGTTGGTGTAGGGTTTGTCTCTGGAGAGATAGGAGTAGACTTAGCTGGTGTATGATACTGACGATTGCGTGTTTGCAGAAGGATTTCTTCCTCACTAGTGAGGAGAATTGTTCACTCTGCTGGATTGTTGGGGTTGTGGTATTGACCCACCTAAGGTGGGGGATGTTGCGTGTCCTGTTGGGTGTTTATCACCCCTTGATGTGGGATAGGATTTTTCCGCACAGCGGGAGGGGGTTGTTGCACATACTGTTGTGGTGCCTACTGAGGGGCAGTTTGTGTAGGAGAAGGGGGAAGGCTCCCAGAGTCTTTCAACCATTTGAAATAAACGATCCGGGGGAAATGATGAGTGTAATGACCGAATTCACCACAAAGGGCACAAGGGAAGATGGTTTTAACATTATTTCACCCTTGGAATTTGTTGGTATTATTGCCCCCTTGGGGGTTTTGGTTCCCTTGGTTCTGGTTGCCCCCAATGGGTTGGTGCTGTGGGGGTTGATTCCCGCCTTGACTAGGGTTGTTATTATTCATGTTCTATCCTTTCTTCTTGGCATTGTTCAAAGGGTGAGTTGGGTTGGCTGTGTTCAACTATTCAAAATTTTGGTATTGTTGAGCAGCAGAGGGTTGAACAAAATTTACCCCCGCATGAGGATGTGGGGAAGCCATGGGTTGTGGAGGACCAGGAAATAGAAAATATGGATTTTGTGGAGGTTCTGATCCATAAGGTACATAGGAAGGCATAGTGCTCTCACTAGTACTATAAGATGACGTTGATGGAGTACCACTGTGTGTGGGAAGAGGTGGATGTGTGGGAGGTGCCGGTGGTGGTCCACTGATGGGTGGAGGTATAGCAACAGGGTATGGTTATTGATAAGGGGGTGTTGTGGGGAAATTATACCCTACGGACTAACAAGCTAGGGCTTAAACTTGCATGCAGATCATGACCCTTCAGAAATTACTTTTAACCTTCTACCCCAAACCTAAAACCCTTTTTCACATGCAAACATGGAAAGAACCAACTAACCTTTTTTATCGATGGTTGGTGTAGATCCTCCGTTGCGCTTTATCCCCTTTACTTCTACTGCTCCTTCCAAAAAGCGATCCTGCAATCAAGACAAAGCTACGCATGCATGCTATTGTTCTACTAGAAGGTTAGAGATTAAGCATAAATCGAATAAAACATATTAAACTCGTGCATTGGGACGGGAAAAGTACTCTTTATTAATCTCAAGATGAATCAACTTACAATGATAATAGATATCGGCCACCATTCCTTGATCCTGATCCTGGGCTCCTCCTCTTCTTTGTCCTCCAACTACTTTGCTTGAATTCTCCTAAAGCTTGAGGAAAGGCTAAAGGTTTGGGACAAAACGGATTCGACAATTGGGCAGAGTTTCTTTGCTATGATTTTCCTCCCTTGAATAGTACCCCTACCCCTTCTTTTATAGGCTTAGAAGGAGCTAGGGTTTTAGACGAACTCTCAGCCATGCATGGCTGGGAGTCCCAGTTAACTGACCCAAAGCTTTTCGTTCCATCGACAACTTTCCTGATTTTGTGCTTTGTTAGGTAAATGCGGGCTGTAGTGGGCCAGCCAGTGTTCCAACACGTGCAGCAAAAGGCCTGCCAACGTTCCAACATGCCCAGTAATGGGTTAGGGCATGGGTTACCTATTTTAAGAGGTTCTTAAAGAGTCTGTTCAGCATGGCTTTGGCAATGAAGGGAAATGAGTTGGCCTGATGCCAAGTAAGCATGGATGGTGAAATTTAGGGTTATAACAGATGCCCCCTAATGTGTGAGGTCAGAAGAGCATCTGATGGCCGAAATACATTATCAATTCTTTACCAATCTGTACTGATATGCTGAATGAGTGAGCCCAGGAATCAGGAATCAGGAGATGCCATCTACAAAAAATATCAAATGTCTCACCGAGGTGGCCATACCCATGCTCAGGATAAATCAAAACCATGGCTACCAATCAAATACACTGTAGATCCATGTCAAATAACTATGAAGAGTAGCTGCAAATAATACACAGCGAAGCTACATGTCAAAATCAGAAAGATATACATATAAAGTATCCATCTCCCAGAAGCTTATTCGGCCTGATGGTTGTACTTCAAAGCTTGAGCAACAACCTCAAAATCTTCTAAACTCGGGTAGGAGTGTAATATGAGTGTACAACTGCACTACCCAGAGGTCTTCGACAACTCGTCGGTTGTGGACTTGATAATCTTGATGATCGGACTAAAGGCTTTAGTGATTTCGAACAAAGACTTGATTGGACGTTCAGGATGGCCGGGTATGTGAACAAGAGACATATTGCAGAGGGGCTGACTCAAGCTAAGTGACAAACTTCCCTTGGATAATAGCACGACAAATGATAAGACTCAGGTAGCATATCTGTTAATCATAAGTCTACGAAGCAGGAGGCAACGCAAACTCTCCATATGTTTGGAAGAGTAACCAAACGATGGAGGACACAACTCAATATAGTGAGCAAAGCTTCCTAAGGTTGTACTACATCCCAAATTCTAATGAATCAAACAGACAGATGTGCTTTATCCAAGGGTGACTCATAATGCTGCCAATAAAGAAAATACTTTTCCCATCCTCTTTTTGGGGTATATTTGATTTTTTTGTTCTTTTTGATGATTTTGAAAAAGAATAAAGGAATATTACGTTATAGTGGAGGAACGAGTACAACAAACATACAAGCTCAAGGCACAAGGACAAGACTGATGTTCTAGGGAAATGATACTCAGGAAAAATCCTCCATTGGCCAAAGGTGTTAATACGCAAAGGCAAACTGTTACTAGACTGGGGGGTAAGGTATGCAAATGCGGTTGATAGAACACACAATGGTAACGCCCTTCGATGTAAGTTTAATGAGCCCAAAGAAGGGAAGATCGGTGATTTTTCATGTTTAGAGAGTCTGAAAAAGCATAAAAGGAAACTCTATTGGGGTACCTTTTTCGTCAATAGCCTAGTCGGTTCGAAAAAGGGGTAAACTAGCACTGATTAGACGTCAATTCAAAACCATTTTAACAAGTGTGAAAAGGACAAGATCACTAGGCCATTTTTTTAATTTTAAGGAGTCTGAAAAAAGATTAACTATGGACTCCGTAAGGAATATTCTTCTGGACCATTTTAACGAGTGTGAAGGAATAAGGTCACTCGACAATCTTTTCAATTTTAGGGAGTCTGAAAAGAGCTTAACTATGGACTCCGGAGGGGTTTCTTTTTCGTAAATTTAGTCCCTCGGGCCCGAAAAAGGAATAAAATTATACCTGAGGATACTCTTCTAAAGAATTGGAATTCTATAGAGTATTCCTTTGTTTGTACAATTGACCGTCTGAACCGAAAAAAGGGTAAACTACCGCCAGACAGACGTGACTTCAAATTTCAGTTTAACGAGCGTGAAATGTCACAAGATCGCTCGGCAATCTTTTCATGTTTAGAGGGTCTAAAAAGGGCTTAAAAGGAGACCCATTATGTTTTGGGAGTCTGGAGGGTAAGAAAAAGAGTGAAAAAGACCCATGCAAATGAGGCTCAAACTCATATTCCGGAAGGACTATATGGACTCCCAAGCCTACAGTGTTGTTAGAAACGGCATGGACACCATAATGCAACCAGGAACTACATAGGGCATCCATGTTTTGGCAAGCTCTACCACCAAGTTGCGACACTTCTAGAGCAGATATGATAGTTCTGTGTCACAACTGGGTGGGATCGATCCTATAAGAACAAAAAGGCAACGAGATGCAACAGTGGGGATGAAATCCTATTATATATGCTCAAGTTGATTTTTGAAATTTTTTTTATGGACCGTCCATATATTTTTTTTTATTTTTTGAAACTCAATGAAAAATGTCCCAATACCTGATCAAATCCCTCCCATATAACTCCGGAACCACTCAAAATGGTTTTTGGTATAAAGAAACTGATAAAAGGGGCCAAAAGAGTGACAAAAAGAGGCCAAAAAGTCTATAAATAGAAGCTAGTAGCTCATTATCACCATTGTTGATTTGGAAATTGACTCTGGAGCCAAAAGACCCCCTTTGCCAAAGATCGTGATTCCGAGAGCTTCAGTGGATGAAGCGGACTTCTTCTTGGACCAAGTAAGTAAAAACTCCCTCATCTTGCATTTCAATACTTCATTTATTATTTTTGGGCATGTTTTGGGGGTGGTCGTCGACCTCCAAGAGGTCGGCCCTAACCAAACGTGGGTTGTCCAGGGACAGCCCACGGGTACCCGCACATAGAGTCAAAACTACATGTGGGTACCCACGACTGTCGCCTCGACAGCCCGTGGGTTACCCCTGCACAATGGAAAATTGAGTGTACAAGATCTAACTCCCCCTTTTTTTTTCTTTGTGTGTTTGGCAGGATGTATGTTCATTGGAGAGAGAGGGAGCACGAGGCTGCCAATGAGGTTGTGGCTGCAGATCTGAATGTTATGGCCGTGCTGACACAGTGTGGCTTAGTAAAGTTTTTCCTGTGTCTGTTTATGCACACTCAACCTAGGCTATTGAATGCCTTGGTTGATTAGTGGCACCCAGATGCAGAGGCCTTTATGATAGAGGGGAAATCCTTGGTGCCCACCACCGAGGACATTTACTTTTTGACGGGCCTCTCGAGGAGAGGGGAACCCATCAACTTTCAGACTTTTCTTGCAGGGCCGAGCAAAGTATCGGAATTGATAGAGGAGTACTGTGAGGCTGGGACTGATCAGAGATCTTCCTTGGTTACTATGAGCAGGATTACCAGCCTCGCCCTCCAGACCATCTTATCGCTCATTGGGCGAATTTTCGGCTCCACAGTCGTGCATCAGGCTTCATGTGCATAGATGAACTGTGCAATTCAGTGCATGAATGCACAAATTTTTGACTGGAGCACCACACTACTGGAAAGCATGATAGGGCAGTTGATATCTTGTAGACAGTGGACACACAGGAACTTCAGGTTTGGGACCATCCTGTGTTCATTCTTTTTTGAGAGAGTTCCATGCTTCAGTCCTCGACTGACAGTATGAGGACATCTGGCAACTTTCCCTGCAGTGTGTAGATGGGCAGCGTTGTTGCCGCGACAGGGTGGTGGGAGGACCACCGAGGCCTTCAATGATGACTTCTTCACGTGGCTGTCTTGACAGATCCTGATGATCGAGGATTATCCATATGCAGGGATCGACTTTTCCAGAGATCCAGCGATACCATTGCCTCCTGGTGAGGAGCGAGGGGAGATAGGTAAGTCTCCACCTATCTAGTTTTTTGCTTGCATATGTAATTTTTATGTCTTTTTGATATATATATCATGTTTTTGTATAACAGATTTTTTGATGGGTGTACATTGTGTTGCGTGCAGATGTGGGACCCGTGCGACCTGTCGATTATGCACGGAACAGGCACCGCCCACGACCAGAGGTTGCAGTTGTTGCCGCCAGGGGAGCAACAATAGCAGGGAACCTCCCAGCAGGAGAGGCTGAGAGGGCTCTTAGGTGGATTGAGCAGAACTTCACTGAGCTCACTCGCACAGTTCCCATGGCAGAGATAGAGGACTTGCCACCCTCCATGCAGACTCATATTGTGGGGGTACCTCAGACATGGGTCTTATTGTTTAGGTTTTTGGGTCGGGCTGTATATGATTATAACAGGGCCCATAGGCCCTGAATAGACTTCAGACTTTTATGTGACACAAGAACCGATATGTATATACCTTTTGAGAGCGTAAGCCTAGTGACTCGTTATGGTTCCCACTTTTTGAGGCGCTTGCGCCCACCTATGTATTCTGAGGATTTTATGATGTTTATATATGGTTTTTATTTCTTTTCTGTGTCTTTATGGATTATGTGTGCAAAAAATGTATTTACATGTGTACGATCATGATCTTTTTATGTATGAGCAAGATGCCAATCTAAAATGTGATTAGCTAGAGTATCTGTGATTTGATTTAGACTCCTAGGAACATGAAAATATGTGATATAATCAAAGTTGTGTTCTAAGAGACGTACCCTAAGGAATCGTCGGTGTAAATTTGGGTCGTGCACACGATATATTCTATTTAGCTGCAACACAACTAGTTGAGCGTCTAGATAGACCCGGAGATGAGAGATACCCAATGACAAATTGTCACGAAGCAACTCAATAACTACGCTATACTTAGTAACATTGTTTGTGGTGTCACCTAAGCATATCCCTCTGGAAGATAACAACTGACCCTGTGGTGTAAAGATTACCCAAGCTGCGGAGGAAAGCCTCCACGTGTGTCGACTAGCATCGTCTGCATACCCAATGAACACCTCGGACTCACTTGACATCTGCCATGGTGACAAAATATAACATTAATGACACGTCCATGACACATTTTGCAAAAGAAATGTAAAAAAGTAATAGCACAAAGACTATAGATATGTTACAAAAAGTTACCCACAGTGACCGTTCTATGAGTAATAATTCTTGAGGTAGAGCCCATTCCTAGGCTCTACCAAAGCATTTCCTTCAAAATTGACCAAACAATAAGCACCCTTATTTAAAACCTCCTTAACAATGAAGGGTCTGAACCACATGGGTTTAAACTTTCCTGCCCCCAAGGGGTCCTTATCTTGGTCGTAAACTAGGACAAGGTCGTCCTTAGAGAAAACCCGAGGACGCAAGGACCTATCATATTGACACTTGACCTTATGCTGATGAGCCTCTTTGGCCAGGGCCGCATCGCGATGCTGTTCATCAAGTTGCTCCAGGTGTACTAACCATTCTTCAAGTGGAGAAGTGTTTGGCAATAACTGTACTGCCAATTTCAGAGATGGAATTTGACATTTGATGGGCAAGAATGCCTCCAGCCCGTAAATGAGTTGGAAAGGTGAGAAACTGGTTGCACTCTTAACTGATGTTCAGTAAGCCCATAATGCCGAGTATAACATCAAATGGCAATTGGATTTGGCTAATTTGATGGTTCGCTATAGCATTGTCTTAAGAGTTTTGTTAACAGCTTCCACCTGCCCATTGGCTTGGGGGTAGTAAGGTGAGGAATGTTCTTGCCGTAACCCAAGATTTGATGTTAACTCGGACATCATTTGGTTCTAAAAGTGACTGCCATGGTCAGTGACAATATCTCTCGAGACGCCGAACCGTGCTATAATTTGGTTAAATAAGAAGAGAGTTGTTGTCTTTCCATCATCTTTGAACGTCAGCATAGCTTCGACCCACTTAGTGAAGTAGTCGAAAGCCACAATGATATAGAGGTTCCCCCTGGCTGATGGGGGGTTGCAAGTAGTGTAATCAATCCCCCACTTAGTGAAGGGACTGACGGTGATAACAGGAAACATGGGAGCTGGATGTGCCCTGATCTTTCGTGAGAAGATTTGACACGGATGGCATTTCTTGACCGACTCGATACAATCTTTGATAAGTGTGGGCCAAAAGTAACCTGCTCGTAAAATCTTTTGGGTTGTTTCCAACCCGGATAAGTGACCACCACAAGATCCAGTATGACAATCGTTGAGCACTATGATGGCCTCCTCATGAGTGAGACATCGACGCAAGATACAGTCTACACCTCTCCGATACAACGTATCATTGAGTATGAGATAGTTCTTGGCCTGATGGCGTATCCGCCGACACTCATCACAAGAAGCAGAGGTAGGACACTTCAAAGTCCGGAGATAGATCAATATATCTCCATACCAGGGGTATGAAGATTCAATCAAAAACATATCCCCTCGGATAGGCGATTCCTCAGGCACAACGTCACCTGACTCAACTGGAAGCTCCGAAATAAGTTTTGCGAAGACCAGTGACTTCTTGGACTTGGCTAAAATGAAGTCTAAGTCAAATTCTTGGAGGATTACCATCCATATACTGATTTTTCCACCGATAAATCGTCGTGTAAACATGTACTGGAATGGATTTACGATGGCAATGACGGTGGTCTTATGAAACAGAACATACTGACGGAACCGTTGAATAGCATGAACTGCTGCCAACACAAGTTTTTTGAGATGGGAATAATTAAGTTTCGGTCCTACGAGGCCTTGGCTCAGGTAATAGATCACGTATTCAGAAAACGAATCATCTTCCCGAACTAAAACCATGCCTATGGTTGACTCTGCGGCAGCCAGATATAATAGGAAATCCTTGTTATAATTCGGTGGCCGTAGCAGAGGTGCGGTTGTAAGGGCCTGTTTTAATGCGTCGAAAGAGCCCTGTGCTGCTTCGTCCCAGAGAAAAGGAATGTCTTTCTTCAGTAAATGCATGAATCCCTTGGTGATTTTGGCATAGTTGATGATGAAGCATCGTAAGAAGTTTGCCTGATGCTAGGTAAGCATGGATGGTGCAATTTAGGGTTATAATAGGGGGTGGGGGGTAATAAGAAGTGCCCCCATAGGCCGGCGGGTATTGAGATGTTCCATACATCGGTGGTGGTTGGGGTTGTGGACCATGGTGTGTGGTGGTGCCTATTAGTCCATTTGCTGAGAGTGACATCCCAGGTTTGTCTTGGCCAAATGGCACAGGTTTTGGAAGATCAAGAAGTACCATGTATAAGTACCCTAACTGTGTGTAAATGAGGTTATACTATTGGGCTTTGTTGATGGCTTCCTCTTTAGATTGAGGTAAGGTGGAAGCTACATCTTTTTCGAGGAGAGAGACAAGTGATCTAAGAAACCAGTCGATACATTGTTGCTTGGTGGTTTCTACTTTACACAAACTACGTCGCCTATGCCACTCATGAATGTGGTCAGTGATGTGGGTGGCTGAGGTCTGTTTGAAGTTAGACAGTAGTTCTAGACCGTTTTCATGGTGGATGGGTAATTGGAAGAAGGTCAAAAATGCTTTGGCCAATGACTCAAAGGTCGCATGGGACCCTGATTTTTCTTCGACATACCATTTGGCTGATGGGCCAGTAAGTGTACGTTGAAATAATCGCAGTATAATGGAATCATCCATAATGCTATTGGAAGAACACCATAGATGAAAGGTCATGACATGGTTGGCAGGATCATTTCGTGCCTTTCCTTCAAACTTTGGTATGTTCGAAGGAAGTTTGGTTGGCATTGCAGGCCATGTGGCGTCATGCAATATAGGATCATTGGTGAGTTTGGTGAGATCCGGTATGTTGAGAGAGGCCAAATATGGCATCTGTAGTGGGGTGGGAGGGTTATCTCCAGCCATAGTGTGCTGTGAACCTGACCCTTGATGGGGACTAGGTGGGTTGGTGCTCCCTCCTTGAGAGGAAGTGGGTCCTCCGCTCCCGTGTAAAGGAGAGCGAGTGAATGGATGACCTTGGGACGTAGACCCAAGTAATGTAGAACCAAGCAAAGCAGATCCTAAGATAGTAGCACTCACAGGAGTGTGGGAAGGAGGTACCGATGAGCGGGTATGACCAGATACTCCCCCTAAGATAGGTGGGAGGTTGAGCAAGCATCGTGAACGACGGGGGTTCTGTGGTTCCCCTATGATGTCAGACCGGTTGTGTGAATGTGTGCCAAAAGTGGTGAGAGAAATATAGAAACAAGAGTTTTTGTTGTGACCGTTTACACAATATATATATCAAAGTCAAACTGTAATCAGATGTGCATCATACATAAAATGAGAAAGAAGCATATATATGGGTAAGAGGGTTTTGTCCATGTGGGGGAATCAAAATAAAGAAAATACTCATGTCCTAGAAGATGTAACGTCCTTCCTCTCAAATAGCACTGGACCTTCTAATAGTACTCAACAGTGGGGTCTGAAGTCACTGGAAGAGAAACTAGTGAAGGATGAAACAATTGGTTAATGAGGGCTAAAGGGGGCATATCCCGAAAGAGCTGGCGATACTTCCCAATAGCCACACAAAATCCAATCAAGGTGCAATTGCAGCCCACAATTGCCACCTGGGTAGATGTCCTAAAGTTGGTCACTAGGTACCTCGGTCAAAGTGTGGCATTTAGATTTTTGGCCTAAGAAATGGGTCATGGGCTGGATCTCGTCCAAGAGGTGGGTGCCTCAAGAGGGGATGCACAAAACAACCGGACCTCATCCTTCAACCCTTCATGGGTATCTCCCTGCCTTATGGTGATTGGAACACTCGACTTGGAGGATTTGAAGTTCCCTATTTGACAACCTCTATGTTTTGAAAATGCGAGAACCAGATAACGGGGAGTTATTTGGATGCCTATCCCCGAAATCCTACCTAGACTAAAAAATTTCTTTTGGCACCTCCTGTGGAGGAAAACTTAGTGATTTTTTAGAAATATTTTAGATGATGTTGTTTTGTGAGGCTGGGGGTGAGAACCAACCTCGTTTGATTGAAAGTGGGAGTGGATAGTCCTGTCAAGAAAAGATGGGGTATTTTCGAAATCCCTTTGGAGGAAACTTACTTAGACCTCCACGTTTCGAGAAGAGGCTATGTGAGTGATGAGTGACTTTTGTGTGTGAGTGAAAGTCTTCCAAGTTTTAGTTAATTAGATGTCACCTTTCTGCATGTGGACTTCGCTTGGTCCTTGTTTGCACTCTTTTCGTCGATGTGTGAGCAAAAAGTGAGTGCTTACATGCCTAGTTGGGCTCTGCTAGTCATGATAGCTGTATGGTAAAAGGTTAGAAAGAAACAACTAAGCTATTAACAAGAATTAAACAAAAACTAAAAGAAAACATGAGCATAATAACAAAAATGAAAAATAAATGAAAAATGGACCAATATCACCAATATATAGCTTGATCTGATTGATGAAATCC
>CBVK0103731339.1:0-10904 GCA_900067695.1 Picea abies
ATATGTAAAATGAGTCAAGGAATCGCAAAGAGAGCATGGGCATCTCATGCGTTCATTGACGGAAGTAGTGACATAGTGGATGTCCGTGACAAGTGTTGAGGGTGGCGCTGAGGGGCGGGGGTTGTTCTGAAAGTCACGACTGATTATGTCTAATGCCTGCCGGAAGCGAGGCAGTGATGGACAATGATGGGTGTAATGGCCATATTCAGAACAAATAGCACATGCGCATTTGGTCTTCAACTCTTTACTACTGGAAGGTTGAAGGGTAGCAGTAGTTGTGAGTGGTGTGGGGGTTGGGTTGGGGGGAATCAAATTCCGTAACTCTGGTAGCGATGGGCAATTGTTGGTTTGGTGTCCCTCTCTATTGACATGTTTCTCAACCACCATCTCTGGCTTGTACACACCATTGAATGGGTGTGTACTTGTTGCATACCAATGCACTTCAATTGCAATACCCTCATCATTTTCTTTCTCAATCTTTTTAACCTTTGCAATCCAGAATGGATAACAATGTGGATATTCAATCGCTAAAAATGCAATCATGCTACCCTCAATATCTTGTAGTGAACCCCCGCAAATGTCTTCCATGGATTCACATTGTGCACGTGCCCTTCGCAAACCAATATACATTTATCTTTCCTTTGCTTGTGTAAACTCAATAGCACCTTGAGATTCTTATTGAACTTCAACAATGTTTGTTTCTTCAAATTCATTTGGCATATTTTGTGGCCAATGAAATGGAGTCTTCAACAATGTATCTTCATTTGTTGAGCTTGAAATTATGTCACTTTGACTATTGAAAAAAGACTCCCACCAAACAGAATTAGCAACATCAAAGTACTCATATGTAACCTTAATGGACTTTTTTATTTCTTCCAAACATTTAGAATAATCTACATATCTATTACGCCTCTGTGCATTATGGATTTCAAAAACTGATTGTAAAAATAATAACTTTGATGCAAATATTGGACGATCTGGAATGAACTTAAAAAATGATAAACCTGATGAAGGCCCTATTTTGTAGTCATTGAATACTGCTTTCCCCATATAAGTGTTTTCCCATCAATTTTTTTTGAAACAAAATTGATGTTGGAAGCTAATGTCATTAAGTTGCTCAATAATTTTTTCTTCACGATGTGATCCCTTAATAAATCTTTGCATGTCGACGGTTTCTTCTAATATATGAAAACTAGGTTCTCGAATGTATGTTTTCTTAATACATTCAATCAATGATGGTAGGCTTCTAACATTTTTCCTCTTCAATGTTACTGAAAAATGATTAAACATTTGATCAATATGATCATGAGTGTGTCCAACAAGAAGGAAACCAACTTTCACCTTTTGAAAGATTCTCATTTCAACAAGCATGATTGGATATCCAAACACAATTTGATTTTTATTTTCACGACTAGTGTTGTCCAACTGTAGATAGAGAACTTGAGGAATATTTCCATACAAGTGAGTGAGCACATGATGAATTATGGTGATGGTCAAATTTGCATCATTATGAATATTTGGAGCTGTGAAGTAAACCCTTGGACACATTTTTCCATTGAAAACCATGCAACCAACCAAGTGAAACTGAATGAAATTATCTTCCTGTAAATTTTTGGGTGTACGGAAAAAATGTGGCAGATGTGTTTTCTTTTGGTCCATGCCATCAATTATCATACCTAAATATTTTTTTGGAGCATCATAACTCTTCGTCCGATGTTTGTACAACTTGTTCCTTTCACTTGATTGGTGATTTCAATGTTCTTGAAGTGCTTTGACTATGGAATCTGCACATGATATAAAAGAAAAATATTGATCATATGTTTTCATAGTTGATAACTATTCAATTTAAAAAAAAACAAAATAGTAAATACATACATCTTTATGCCCCTTCAGATTTATCTCTTCTTGATTTAAGAGTAGCACATACACTACAAATCCTCATCCTTGACTTCTTAGGAATATGGACATTGTTGAATTGTTTCTTCCATATTCTTGTAAAATATGCATATGTAATAAAATTACCATTTCCTTCAACACCTTCATCATATCTTTTGTACAAGTTGTAGATTTCCCTCCTTGATAAATTATCTGGAATATGTATTGTGTCTCTATTTGGCATACACTCTCCATGTTTGGAAAAGAAATCATGCATCCATAAAAATGTAGTGGTTTTCAATGGCCCACTCTCTCGTCCATGATGTACCTTTGAATAAAATGAAGGATCTTTTTCCAACCTTGTCTGGATTCTTGATAGATGAAGATTACCAATTGAGTGAATTTTTTTGAAAGTCTTTCTGCAAAGTAAAATATTCCCAATGCAATAATCATATCTTGTATGGTGGATATCATGCACCCCATCAAATATGAATTTTGCATGCTCTTATTCATTCAAATATGTCTTCATTTTATTCAAGGCATACATGTATTCCATGTTTTTCAAATAATTATTTTGAAAACATTCACTTGAAATAAATTCACTTATGGAAATTGATTTAGTGAGAAATTCTTTCCTAGACCTTATATAACTAGAATGATTTTGATTGATATAAAAAGTTCTAGTCCTGGTCCTAGACACTGTAATGACCCCTGTCATTACGACTACATGCGACGCCAAGCGATGCAATTTTCATTTTTTTACTAAGCAGGAAAGCAACAACGACAACAATTAAAGACTTGACGATGGACACCACTTATGCAATTCATGCAACATACAAAAATGAACAATACGCCCATATCGAGAAGTACAAGACTCTAGCCAGGTTATCATTCGCATTGATCACTCAGTCGCGTAATTATCCCCTCATTAGGAATCATGTCGTCACATGGTGATAGGCGTGATAGTAACCATGGTGCAAATGATGGTTAGTCCAATATTACAAGATAAATTTATATCGCAAGTAAAGGTTGGGATCCATCATTCAATTATACATAAAATATGGTTGCACATAGGACTGACATCTAAAACTCAATCATTCATTGAGAAGCGACCTTTTCCTTTTCTTAAGATGAAATCTAAATCAATACCGATATTCTTGAGCCCAATAGTAAGTCTAACCAAAATACGCTTTTTATTAATATTCTTGGTACGTCTAAAGGCTCTTGAACATCCCCTCCTTTCAATTAACAAGTTATAAATAATGAAACAAATACATATATCCTTTCATGTTCCAAGTGATATTCTAGAGGAAATCTCTATAGCGCTTCTCCCTATTTTAAGGATAACGCACCAAGTAAGTCTTAAATTAATAGTCAATCAATTTGAGATAACTTGATTACTAAAATTACTTACTGAACCACACCTTCTAAATTATCCTAGGTTTCAATTAATACTAAATAAAAAAATGGAAATAAACTTAATTACTAAACTACTTACTAGAACTCACTATAAGTTATCTCAGTCTTAAATTAACACCGACAGGGAGTCTGTTGTTAAAGGTTGGGCATGAGAATTAAGGCCCTGAATACAAGCAAGGGAAGGAAAAGTAAGTAAGTTGCGTGTGGGCATCAAGGCTCTGATTTCCAATGCAGGGAAGATGTCAGTGCACAGAGTTGTAAGGATTAGCTTGAAAGGATTATTAATTCCTTAAACACAATATCTGAATCAAATCATTTTTATGTGTGTGTCTTAAATTCTAAAACAATTAATGCATTATCTAGAAGCCATCATCATCAATGTGTAATCACTCATGTCCTAGATAAAAGAGTTATGACAGAAAGGATTCCCTAGCCTGCTAAATGACAAGTTATACCCCTCGAATGAATATAAACATAACAGATTAATCGAAAAAGCAATCATGTTAAACACTTACGTGCATCCACTGCACTGTTCAATTTTGCATACAAGGTTATAAGATTGTGTTCCACATATATTACGTCTTCCTCTTCTTCAGCCTCAAACCCTCTTTTGATAATGTTAGCATGTAATCTCTTGCCGCTTGTTACAGTATCAGTCTTACGCACATCTGGAGAAACCCAACATAACCCTAATGTTGTCTTGTTGCTGCTCATTCAACAACAATATAACCACATATTCATGTTTGTTCTTCTCCTCTACCTGTGACTTTTCTATAGCCTCCTCTTCCCTGCCTCTGCAAATGACATGGTCATGACCAACAAACGAATTCAATTGAATCTGAAGCAATTTGAGTTTGTTGGAGATCGACAATGCCTCAACTCTTGAAGTGTTGAGATTTCCCGTGGTCGCCATCAATTAAAACGTTTGAATTCCACTTGGGTCTGTTCGGAATAGGCTTTTCAAAATCGTTGTATTATAATCGTTGTCTCTATTAAAAAAAAATCGTTGTCTCTAATCGTTGTATTAAAAAAATCGATGTTTGTAATCGTTTTCTATCATATATAATCGTTGTCTATCATTTATTAAAGAAAATCACCAATGTAATGAGATAGCAGGTAAGGGACATTTAATTGCAGCTTGACTAAGGGGTCTTCAACTTATAGCATTAATGCAGCCTGGATCAAAATGTGAATCGCTCACAAACGATACACTCCAAATTAATATACTAGAGAGTGATGGTTCACTGCTGCACTTAACGCCGTAATGTATCTATCTCTGTTATGCAATTATTGTTGTAGCTGCGAATATCACAGTAAATAGTAATGCAATTATTCCTGTGGGAGTGAATTGTCCAGCCAACTCACTCAACATGAAGTTTCATATATCTAACAACATGATGCACAGTGTAAAGCCAAAAAAATGCATTCAATGAGTAATTAACACATATATCTTACAATGAATTAATGAACACATATACATCTAAACAAGAAGAGAGTCGAGTGACTGTAGTGAGTGCATATAGGAGATAAACCCTCATCACCGAATTTAAAAGTTGAAATTACATCCTATCAAATAAAAACTAAATAATATTGTTATACTTAAACTCTCAAAATTACAGTAATCACTCAAATCACAGTAATCACACATCAACGCTAAAAAAAAATCATTTCAATTCGCTCAACAAAAACATTTAAAATCGCTTAGCAAACACACTGTGAATCACTCAATAATCAATGCAATATCTCAAAACGATGACTATAAATTTCTACTGAAGTGAGGGGTTACAAAGCAAAATGATTTTTAAGAGAAAACAATACAATAAACGCAGAGGCTAAGGAGGGTATAAATGCCCATGAGAGAACTCTATGTTGGCAGAGAAAAGATCATGCAATTATTATCCATGCACAAGAAAGAAGGGCATTTGAATCTAAATCTTTAACACCGGAGTGAAAGATTGTCGATTCATATCCTGGTCGACTGCTCAAGCACAAACTAATAACTTAAAGGATAAAGGAATCAGAATATAAAAACACAATCTGCATCCAGACCTTCTCCATGGAGAACAATAATGAACAAAAAATACAAATCAATGAATAAAGAAAAAACAGGCAGGAGATACAAAAGCACAGGCAAGGTTTTGATTATGGGGCTCATTCTGGCCACGCGCAAATAGACAGTAACTCAGAAATAAAGGGAACTTTGGATAGCAAGGGGTTCTTACTGAAATATTTTAGCAATAAGGGAATTACAATTACTGTAGAAATACATGGGCAAGGAAAGCTCATGGAAATGAAATCTTCATCCGAGAACAGTAAAATAACAAGTGTAAATTAAATTTCATTGCAAGTAATAACTTCAACAGGCATATCTTAGCCAAATGTGAATGCTCCGAAGTCGTTGTCTCCCGTGCGCGCTCCATCCAGCTCTCGCTTGCCAACCGATGTGACCTCACCGGTACTTCCCAACCAATGCTAGGGGTACTCTTCTTCCCCCTGAGCCCCCCCAGCCGCAAAGGGGCCACACACACAATACCAGATAATGCTAGCACCCAGCTCACCTTGCAAGGTCGAGCTACCACTTGTTACCCGAGCTCGGTATCCCAACTCCTACAAGAGAAAGTTCAGTCAAGATAAAATTTCAGCAGCGTAACGTTACGCAAGCCAGATGTGATCCATACTCCTCCTCCGCCATCCTTTTTATAGAGTTTCTTATTCATTAGTTTCCCAAACCCTCATTAGATTCTTTTTTCATTTATTTAATTAGGAAAAACCTCCCCCGTACACATGTCACCCGATCCCCTAGTTGCACTAGAAAATCATTTATTAATTAATTAAATATTCCTATTTCCCTCACCCACCTAAAAAGCGTTCCTAAAAACACTCCTTGGTGTCCCAAAATTCCCTTACAATTCTTAAAATACTTATGCCTTAATTCCTAGTTGAGTTCATAAATAGAAAGTTCCAAAGGCTATATTCCTTACTAAGTTAGACATTCAACTTTTTGTTTAAGTTTCCCCCTTTTTCCTTTTTAACTAAAAATAAATTTAGCAAGTGTAGATAAAAACAACCATTTAACCTTTTTAATAAATTTAATCCTCCATTATAATTTTTATTTAATAATTAAATTTGAATTTCTTACCCCCCTTCTTGTTACAAGTTTATTTGGTTTTTCTTTATCCACAAGTTCTACCTAGACCTAGGTTTTAAATTCACTAGGCTTGGTGACAATTTTTTTTTTTTAAGGATAAAATTTGTTATTAAACTTCACTTATCATATCATTCATTTTAAGGCTGACCAGTTCCTAAGGAGGCATAGTTTTTCTAGGCATTAGGTTTATTTACTTACGAGTTAAAATTGCGACATGCCCTTCAGGACGCACTACATGCTGCAAGGGTGTCACTCGCCTCTTTTCGTTTTATTTGCGTGACATGCCCTTCAAGACGCACTACGTGCTCCAAGGGTGCCACTTGCCTCCTTCTGTTTTATTCGCGTGATGTGCCCTTCAAGACGCACTACGTGCTCCAAGGGTGTCACTCGCCTCTTGACTGAATTTAGTAGACGTCGAACCCTTGGAGTCAATACTCCGCCAAGTGTTCTTGTGAAAGACTAAGGACCTCTAAGGAATAAGGCTCCTGCCTTATTGCGCGCCCCTTAAAATCATCATGAGAGTCTGTCACAGTCTGCCCTCATGACGTCGTGGGTCTTCTCGAACTAGGTAATCGTTAACCTACAATTTGAGCCACAACAAGAGTGCTAGTAGTCTGTGGCAGGGCTGCTACCACACCTCTCCCTCAATGTCTCTAGTTGTCATGCGTGACCCCTCTACTCCAAATGTGAGTATGGTAAGTAAGATATCATCAACTTGCATCCATCAACGAATCATGTCAACAATAATAATAAGTCATCATAACATCTAATCATATGTACATATGTCACATCAACAAAATTCAAACCCTAACAATACACTCCCTCACTCAATCTGGAGTCCAAGGGGTTTCATCAATGCCTCTGCATCCTCAATGTCTAGAGTCATACACACTCAGGAGAACCCAGTCAATAGCACCTATCGATGTAAATACAACAAAAATAACATAAGATCAAATCCACAATATCTCATAATCATAATCAAATCAATCAATCGTATGAAGAACCGGATCACTTGCACGCAAGTGTCCTCAAAGAATAAGTTTGCTCAATGTGCGCAAGAGTGGGATGTTACATACACCCCCTCTTGTTTTAAACTTCGTCCTGAAGTTTCACAGTATATAAGTGCCAAAATAAATTGTGTCACAATATCATAAGTCTATCTATCAAACAAAAATGGAAACTGTTGACGCATATCATATGCATTGTTCTCGGTCAATCTGTCAGTAGATGAGAAAAATAGAGACCGCTCTGCATGCCTTGCAGGGTTCACCAAGGCAGAACATCTATAGCAGCAAGAGTGTTAATATAAAGCAGAAAAACAAAACAGAAAACAATCTAATCTAACAGCTGTGAAGCAAATAACAATTCGGAAATAAACAGAAATATCAAACATGAGACAAGGGAGTCCACAATGGTTCCAGGATTGATCTATTAGGGGAAACCAGAGTACACGCTGAGGGCAGAGATAAGGATTCCCTCTCCCTCCAACGGAAGGTCCTTCGAATCTCTCAAGATTGTGCTTTCCTTACAAAATGAGTAGAACTGAAATAAACGGTGAAAGAACTCTGAATTAGGCCGCAGACTGATGGCTTGTCAAAAGGGACTGAGCTCTGAATCTGGACAGCATAACATTGCATGGAATTCTCTGCTGAAACAACGAGCCTTCACTGCTATTTATAACATTTTTCAGGCGGTCACGTAACTAGCTTCCGGTGTAAACACGGTGTTGTTTAGGGTTCACTTAAGCCATTAATTCACCGCATTTGCAGAACCGATCCTGATCTGGATGTCAAATCATCTCGGTGGAATGTCCATTGGCGATCAGGAGGCCGACTTAAGCATTTAATGCACCGTATTAGCAGATGCGCGGCTTTTGCTGTGGACAGTCGCGCATCGGGCGCTTAAGCGCGCAAAACACGTTCTTATCCCACGCATACCCGCGCACCTCACTGATGTGAAGTGTCTTTCAATTTTTGCATAGTTTTTGACTCTTCTGGAATGCTGTAAACTTCATTATGTGCCATGAATGACTTCATTGTTGTGTTGATGATGCGGAGTTCTTGTCGCCCTGTGTGTAGACGAAATTTCAGTGATAACAGATGCCCCTTGATGGATGAGGTTAGGAGCATACGTATAGCCGAAATCCATCAATGTTTCTTCTACTGAGAATGTGTTTGTAAGGGAAAGCAAATAGTGGGACCCTTCGGAACGATCCGTTGGAGGAAAAAGGAACCGGTATCTCGACCTTCTGAGAGACGTGTATGAGAGAAAAAAAACAATATACAACTGTGTACAAACGAGGCGAGCATGCCCCATGCTCGTGTGATGTAACTCTGAAAAAAGATGACGGAAGTGTTGGTGTAGACAACTGCAGCGCCCTCAGGGGCGGTAACTAATAAAGGCAGAAGACAATTCTGCAAAGGAACATACTCTGAATAATGGGCAATGATCACTGTGATAATCAACAATGATGATGTGGGCATTGATGGCCCTACCACGTTCAGAGGTCTTCGGCAAATGACTGAAACTGCAATAGTCGCAAAGTAAGACCCACCATAACATGAGAGAGTGTTGGCGTCGAATGTTATGGGGGCCAACGACAACAGAGAGTAATGGTGTTTCCCCCTGTGCCGTCCGAGATTTCTCATTAACATGAGGAATGAGAATCAAGATACTGTCGCCCTTCTGGAAAAGTGTGCTGATGTCGACAAAAGGGAAACGCAACTCCGAGAAGCAAAGGGCTCCGTGGAATCTACTGAGGTGATGAAGTGATAGAGGTACATGGACGAAGTCAAGAAGTGGGATGACTCAAGACTGCCCTTGNNTGAGAGAAACAGTGGCCGCAACCGTGTAACAAGGTCGAGTGTTAGGTGGATGACAAGACCGGGACTAAGTTGTGCTAGAGGCGGGACAAGGTGAACAAATTCAGAGGGTAGAGGTAACTGACCTGCTGGGTACTCTGAAGATATGGACGATGTCGACAAGGGTCAATGATAAGTACTACTCCAATCCAAGGGTAACATGGGTTGCGTATGTCCAAAAAAGCAAGTCGCCAACGGTGACGACAAAGAATGTACTGACTGAAGGTAAAGGTGTTTGTACAATAAATAATAAATAATAAATAATTTTTGGAAAAAATGTACAAATACAGAAACGGGTGCCCCAGTGGAAAAATGCCCTAAGGAGGGCGGAGTTGTCATGAAAAACTGATGAAGGGTGGGGGCCCCATTGGCGAGTTTCTGTATGAGGTTGGTGAAATGGAGATAGGTTTGCAGATGGGCAAACTGATGGTGGATGAGATGGTGGGTTCATGATCCTGCGGGTGTGCAGGTAAACGAACTGAAGCATCAAGCGATGATCTGGGAGTCTGGATGGGAAGCTAGCAAAATGAAGAGAAGAAGTATGTGGTTAATTCACAACATGATGTAAAACTACCGGGACTCCCATCCCTAAAGGGTGATGAAGAACAACATGAGTGTCATAAGTGTCAATAGTTGCTATGAATGGGACAACTCATGTAGGTGTGGATGCTACCGGGTGACAGTACCCCAAAAATGCAAATGGAGGTGTGGGTACTGCCGAGCCAGGAATGGGTATCCTAAAGGCCAACATCAGAGGGTGTGACTGGAATGTAAATGCAATACGGTGGGAGAGACTACATGCCAGTGCTGAATATATACCTGAAGGAGTGACGTGGAGAGATGCTGATCAAGTACCTGCACATAAAACAACCAAATACCCCAAGTGAACAATATCTGAAGAGGACAACAAATATGAACATGTATTAGATAAATGTGACAATGCGCATGCGTACCTGGTCATGTGATGAAAAAGGGGCGCCCCGGGGGCCTGGGATAAAAAGTGGCCCAAGGACAGTCATGATGTAGGCGGCGGAATGCTGATCTCGTGGCTGAAGACGGTTCGAAAAATGGACGTCGTGGGCTCCCGGAATGATGAGTGGAAGTTTGGAAAAAACCCTATGGGCTCCCGGAATGATGAGTGGAAGTTTGGAAAAAACCCTATATATGGCTGTAGGGCCCACATTGCCACCTCATTTGTACCTGCTGCTATAGTGATTCCAGAGCATATTCATAGGGTATTCAGCGATTCGGAGAGCACCAGGCATCGGATTCCCGGCGTGCGAGATTCAGGTTAGTGCTCTGAACGTCCTGCATAGTTGTAGGGTTCAAATTTTTTGGGCAGGGTAGGTGCGGGGGGGGTGTAGGAGGGGTTTAGGGGGTTTTTGGGTAGAGGGTGGGCCCGCATGCGCGGGCGAATCAGTGAAAGGCGCGCGTGAGCGCGCGCCTAATCACTGAATAAGCGTGCATGCGTGCGCGCCTGTAGGGTGAACAGGCGCGCTTTGAGAGCGCGCTTGTGGGTACGACAGGCGCGCTCTAAAGCGCGCCTGTGCTGCGAACAGGCGCGCACTTTGAGAGCGCCTGTGGAAAAGACAGGCGCGTGC
>CBVK0103731350.1:0-12347 GCA_900067695.1 Picea abies
GAAATAATAGTGCAACATAGACATGGGAAACAACAATTGCAGGATGAGTGTGCAATGTTAACGTCACAGTTGGAGGAGCTTTGTCCCCATCCTAGCTCCAACATGCCTTCTAGGACAATGACGTAAAATTTAGAGGGAGCCTCATCCCCATGATTTATCCAGCCTCTTCTGAACCTGAATTCTCCTCCAAACTTTGAAGATGTTGCTTCTGGCGGCCAAGATCCTCCTAATCCTTAGTTTTTTGATGCAATGCTTTTGTATATTTATCCTAGGTGTGTATTACAGGCTATATTTTGGGAACTTTTTTGTTATACAGTCCCTGCATAAGCTAGTAGCTTGTTATTTTGAATCCTCCTCTAGTCTTTAGCCTAAATCAAAAGAAAATGCAGTGGCTGAATTTTTGAACTTTGTGTACTGTTTTTGCGAGTTTTCCCACAACTTTTTATCAATAATATTCTCCATTTTTAGTAAAAAAATATTGCTAATAAAATTTGGATTATCATTGTTTAAAGATTAAATTTATTTACAAAATTTCAAATAATCTTTAATCAAAATGTATCTAAAATAGATTTTGATTTCTCAAAATTAATCAAACTATTTATAAGAACAAAAATTCATAGAAAATTATCTATGATTAGTTTTTTATTTATTTGTATGAGGTCATATGTTCAAATCCAGAAGGGGTAAAGTATGTACACCTCCGTAGACTTTAGCAATCAAAATCATTGTATAGAGAGGTCCCTTGTCCCACAAACAAAAGAGTCTCATACACTAAATTGGTATCTAGCTCAACTGCGACCTTAAAATTAAATTATTATAATTATAATATAGTTTAGTAAACAACAATATTGAAAAGAAATTAAAAAAATTGAGATTGAATTAGAGAAGAAGTTATAACAAAATTAATGATTTAATGAGAATATGACGTACTGGTTTAGAATAAAATGTCGCTGCTTTGTAAATTATTGACTCAATAACTTAATTAAATAAGCTAAAATAATAGTGAGAGAAAGCCCAAAATTAATGATTTCATGAAAAACTTGACATGTCACATTTGATATAGAATGTTCGTTAATTTCTAGATTATTAATTTAATAACTTAATTAAGTTAACTAAACTAATAATAATAAGATAAAACAGAATCTATCTGAAAAACAGGGTCTATTCCTTTACTGGAAAAAAAAAGGAAACCAAATGCAAATCAACATAAACAAATGGCCAACTAACACATTTTCTCACATGTATCGAGAATTTATAAAACATTACAATAGCTATGTATTGTGAATATTATATAGTAATATTTATGAGGCCAACGAACATATTTTCTTGACGGTGACATGTATTTAAATTTACAGATCATTGTAATAGATATTTGCTGTAAATAATATAGAGAGAGTTTATAAGGTAATTTATCTTAGAAGTATTTGTCGATTTTAAAGTTAAGACGATCTATAAGGTAATTTATATTAAAAGTAGGTAATTTATATTAAAAGTTTTTATATTTTAAAGCATGACAATTTATAAGGGAATTTATATGTATATTAAATTTAGATTTTATTCTTTGTATTTTAAAATGGTTACTTGTTTTAAAGTGTTAAAGTTGATGTGATAGTATTTATATATATGTATATATGCTATCACATCAACTTTAATATACAATTTGAGTGAGTTTAATGGTTAAGAACACGTGTTTTCTCTTAAAAGGTCACAAGTTCAAATCCAGAGGGGGGTAGGGTATGTATACTGTCTCTTATACACATCTCTGATGGCGCGAGGGAGGCGTTGGGCGGAGGGGGTCCCTTGTCCCACAATCAAGGGGGTCTCATACACCAGTTTGATGTCTGGCTTACTTTTCCTCATTTCGAGGATGATATTGGGGTAAATTCTAGAATTTCCAGATTACAAAGTTGGTTAACAATAAGGTTCAAAGCCATTATAACAATATACTCTTTATGAACTCAACATATCACTTGTGATAATTGAACTTAAGTGGGGAGGATAACAATCATTCCTCCCAAACACCCGAGCTAAACCTAATTAACAAATCCAATGGGGGTAAGGTATGCACAGCTCCATAGACTTTAGCAGTCATCCCTGCGCGGAGGGGGTCCCTTGTCCCACAAACAAGGGGGTCTCATCACCAATTTGGTGTCTGGCTTGGTCGTGACCTTAAAATTAGATTATATATATATAATTTGGTGTCTGGCTTGGTCGTGACCTTAAAATTAGATTATATATATATAGAAGGTGATATTTTTTTTTTATGTTTTAGTTGTTTATTGGTAGTGATAATATTGATATTGGTTGTTATCCACGAATTCAAGTTAACTCATCATCGTTATTTAAAGAAAACCATGCCACCTAAAAATTTGCTTGTGGTCTCTAAGGGGTAGACTTTCACTCATGCTACATGCCTTTAGGTCTTGAGTAGTTAACCTATTTCCTTACATCCCAGAAAGATAAGATCTTAGCTAATTATAAATAATTTTAAGTCTTACTCCACGAGCAAGAAGCAATTTTAGCTTAAATAGTACTCTATATTTCCATTAGTGAGATGCTGAGCTCATAACTAATACATTGTTGTAACGACTTTGAGTCCTATTGTTAATTAAAATTTAAACCTTGAATTATTATCATATCAACTCATAATCAAAACTCTATACCCATCCAAATTTCAATCTTCAAATCATTATTATAACAATTTATATATGAATAAAATTCTAAAATCTCTTTTATTCTGATGTGTTATTTTACATTGATTGTTAGTGTTGGTTCACAATCACTTATAAGTTCCATCATACCATGATCTTTATTTAAATGAGAGCAACCACAAGAAAGTGATGTCCCTTATTAACATAATGGATGATTGATTGTGGGTTGAGCATGCTTGCTTGTTTAATCTTCCCCTACCTCGTGGGACGTTGAAATAAGATAATGACTTGGACATGTGTCACACCCTCTATAATCTCTAAAAACATTTTGTGTGGGTACATATATGTAAAAGAATAGGAAACAATAGGAGTGAGTTAATAAGTGGACAAACTCAACCTTTCCTACAAACCCATTTTTTTATAGCGAGGCAAAGTTCTACTTTAATATACTCATTTTTTTTCTTCGAAATTCAGAGTATTTGGGTTGTCTTAAAATGGACCAAAACCCCAAAGACAAAGTTCCATAATCAAAATTTTGATCAATTAGAATTATAACTTTCGACAATATTCCTGTTAGATCTAAAGAATAAATTCATGAAAAACGATCGAGTTTGTCCACTTATTAACTTAGTAAAAAAAGATTGAGTTTATCCACCTTTTTTTTGAGATCTAGGGGAATTGATAACTAGGTGAGATTACTTAAGTGAGGCCCAATTCCAAATCGGGTTGGTTGATTATTAAAGATAGACTTGCTACCAAAAGCTTGCAGGCTTTCCATGAAAAAAAGATGAGTTTGCCAACTTATTAACTTAGCCAAAAAAATTGTTGAGTTTGTCCATTTATTTTATTTTGTAAATCTAGGGAATCTGTGACTAGGCAAGGTCCAAATCCAATTGATTACCATTATAAACCCAAAGCTAGCTGCCAACAATTTGCAAGCTTTCTGTGAAAAAAAGATGAGTTTATCCACTTATTAACATAGCAAAAAAAAGTTAAATTTATTTATTTTATTTTACAGCACACCAAATTGGTGTATGAGACCCCCTTGTTTGTGGAACAAGGGACCCCCCTCTGTCCAACGATTTGACTGGTAAAGTCTACGAAGGTATACATACCCTACCCCCCCCTGGATTTGAACCTGTAACCTCTTAAGAAGAAACACATGTTCTTAACCATCAAGCTCACATAAAACACAAACTAACATTTAACACAAAACTCATAACTCAATCCAAAGTCAACAAAACATCCTTTAATGGAGACACCTAACTTTCCACTCAAACCATACAAATCAACATGTACTTGACACAAATTAAACCCAAAACCACTTGTAGACAAGTGTGTGCACTTACCAACTTATTCATAAAACAATAATTAAATACACCTATCTTATAGACTCTTACAATTACTTTTAAATACACCTATCGTATAGACTCTTACAATTACTTTTAAATACACCTATCTTATAGACTCTTACACTTACTTTTATCACTATATATATTTCCATCTCCTAATATAATCACAACTTTAAAATAATTAAAATTTAAACATCATTTTCAAATATATCAATCACTCAACCATAACCCCCACACAAATATACTCTTTTATTTTTAATTATCGTTTAACTTAATTTATAAAATGGAAAGATCTGTCACGACTTGCTTTTATCCCTAAATTTTCTCCGAAAAGCCCACTTCCACTCCCAAAGGTATTATTATTTTTTTGACTCAACGGCATCTCTCTAATTTACCTAACATAACAGTCCGGGGCACCGTTTAGAACCCTGAGGCATTTTCTGTTGATGTTTTAATCTTGAATTTAACATCTTCTGTCAGCAGCAATGGCTCCTGTAACTGTGCTCGAACTGGGCATTCTAACTCCCGGAGTTACGCCCAGTGGGTTATCAGTGTAAACAGATCTCAGTGGGGCTACAGATGCTAATCCCTGGGTTAAACCGTGGGAAAGCTTCGTCAGGAGTTACATAGGGGAGGAGCTTTGCTGAAGTCATGAAGCCTGGTCTATACTGGTGTGATGCAGTCTGATCTCGGTCTGAGAGAGGTTTATAGATTATAATGCTGCGGAGTGTTGGGTTCCTGTTGTTACTTCTGTTTTCTCTCAGTTCCAGCCATGGTATGTGTTCTCATTTCTGTTTAAGTTCACCACATTGATTTTTCGATCAGTGCCTTAACTGAATGAAAACTAAAAATTGTTTTAGGGTCTTGATTTTTGGGGAACTAGTTAAAATATTGAAGTATTTAGGCCTGAAAAGGCAAGATCATTGCGGTGGTTTGAACTCAAGAGCTGAGATACCAAATTCCTAAAGAGTAAAATGGATGCCTATGTGCAATACCAGGGGTTTATGTACAAGTCCCAAATACCCGCATCATAAACAATTCTCATATTCCCGCATCATAAACAAGTCCACAATTCCCGCATCATAAACAAGTCCACAATTCCCGCATCATAAACATTCGGTTAATTACTCCATTTTTGTCTTGAAGATCAAAGAACGGAGTATAATTGCCACGTCAGCAAGTGCTAGATGTTTTCCACGAATTTAGAACCTTCGCCAATCTGGATTATAGAATGCCTGGACATCGATCTGCAGTGGATTATGCAAGCCTTGGTTCTTGGATGTGCATGAGTATCCTCTGGATTTTCTACGCTGGATTTCAGTATTGATTATGACGACAAGCAGGACTAGGTTTCGTGACTTGTCAAGGCACTTTCTTCGATCGGAGTTTCGGTTATGGTTCAAAACATAGCATTGCCCTAAAGGACTGCAACATGCAACTATGACCTACATTATTTCTGTACAATAGCTAGAACTAAAAGTTAGCAAGTGTGCCTTTCGCATTTTAGAATTTTAGGTCAGTGGTATCTTAACTGAAAATTGCAATGCTCCACCAAGTTTCTGGGATGTCGGGACATGGGAATTTGTCCGAGGGACATGTAGAGATACCCTCAAAATTTAGGGAACTCACAGGGGATATCGGAGTGCCTGACATAGGGGGCTCGTCCCAAACATTAAATATATGAAAAATAAAAATATTCAATTGATAAAATATAAAAAATAATTAAATATATGAAAAATAAAAATATTCAATTGATAAAATATAAAAAATAACAGATCACCATTGTATTAAGTAATCAATCACCATGTCATGATCATTGACAGAATTCTTTATCAGAAGTCTTTTCAAGTGTCTGATAGAGTTATTCATTGGAAGCCTTTTCATTTCGTGAGTGAAAATGTTTTAACTTTTATGTATTGTCTTAGACAAAGTAGATGGTTAGTATGAAAGCGTAGTCATTCTTTGGACGGGTGAACTTTATTTTATTCGAAGTATTCATATGGTTAGTATGAATGCGTAGTCATTCTTTTGACTGCTGAACTTTATTTTATTTGAAGTATTCAGATTCCTTTTATAGACTATTCTACCATAGGATGTATTGTGCTACATTTCGTCTTTTAGCTATTGCAGTTTGTGTTTGATGGATGCACTTATGCGTTATGTGGTTGGAAATTCTATTTCGGTATAAGCACATTCAGGACATATTCATTCATTCAAAATTCCATTACAGAATTAACTATTTATGTGTCAAAGAGAACTCATGTTGGAGGGGAGTAGGAACTGTAGTCAGCGTAATGCCAAAGAAAATAATCATACGTCATTAGTAAATACTAAACAACCTTGCTATTGTTATATGGAAGATATATTGTGTGCAAAGCTGCCTGTCAAGATCTGCTCAAGCAAGAGTCAGACATGCATCCAGAAATCATTGACGTCACATCTACTAGTGTCATATATAAGATATCTATTATAGCTTCTTACAGGAATCTGCTGCATCTTGCATGCCACAAGTTTTTGATAGCAATCATCCTTCTGATTTAGAATTCTAAATTTTTTTTTGGATATTTATCTGTGGGAAATGATATGTCTGTATGATTCCAAAGAGGTGAAACAATATTGAATAGGAAGAAGTCATTTTATGAGTGTTAGTGATCTTGTCCATGTATATATGAAACCATGAACATAACACCTTGGTAGCCCGACATCTCCAGAAATCATGTTCCACTGTTTCATCCTTGCCACAGAACACAAACACCATCTATCACACCAATTTTACGAAGCCTATGCTTGACAACTAACCCTTGTTGGATTCTGCTGGCTAAGCACATTCAGAGTACAAAGGTCATTTTCAGTTGTGTGACATAATTTGAGGCTTAATAGGGTGTAGGCAACTTGGTAGGTTGTGCCTGCTTCGCAGTTTAAGGGCCCAGGATGCTTGGGATCTGTTGGCGTACCTTGTTGTTGTATGAATGGATTTTCTAAGAGGCAATTTAAATTTGAATGTTTTATTATTTCTTTTCTTTTGTTTTTAAAGTAGCAGGCCACACTTTTTGGAAGGGAGCACCCAGGAGTACTGTAACAACCCTAGTTGGTAGGTAGGTAGGCCCTTGGTTCCGGATTTTGAACCAGGGCTCTGATACCATGTGTAGTAGCCGAATTAATTTAACATCAATTAATTCCACAAACAAAACAGTAACTTCTACTTGATTTCAGAAAATTCAATAATTCCTTTTAATTTAATTAAAATTTTAAACTAATTTAAAACAATTTAACTTAAGAATTTAAAATTAAATAAATAATTCTGAAACTTTATTTTAAAATAATTATAATTAACATAAAATATTAAAACAATTAATTTAAAACAATTAAAATTTAAAAAAATAAAAAATAAAAAATAAAAAAAATTACTTGTGAAATACTATATATATAAGAAATTGGCATCGTGGGTCCTCGCATGAGGCCCACATGCCTCCTCCCCCAGGTGCTCATCCTTTTTGAGACTCCTCTTCGTGGCCTCGTGTGTGCTGGTGTGTTACACTCGTAATTATGTATGGCAAGTGCACTCCCTTGTCTGGTTCTCCCAGATCATTGTAGAAATCGTAGTCATACACTCTATCCCACTCCTTCCCCTCAATCTTTGCCATTCCATCGTATTCGCCTCTTAGGTTTATCAGCTCTTGATTTGTACTTGTGTGAGTTTTCTGCTACTAGGATCGGTCATTTGTAGCCCATTCTTTGCTAAACGAAGTAATTGGTGGTCGTCTCTGCAGGTGAGCGCATAATCCTTGTTCATTTTATTTCGCTATATGAGAATTCATCCAATTTTAGCTCCCAATTCAAGGGTTTAGTGCTATTTTCTGTGCGGGATCCAACAATTTTTTTTGATTCATGTCTTGCTTCGGCATGGGTTCATCTTTCTGTTTTTAGTGGAATTCGTTTTATGGTTAAAAAAAAATCTAGTAGAGGGCAGGGGCTCTCCTGCTCAATTTAGTGGATTTTATATAAACGAACGCTAACACATTAGCAGAAGTAAAATAACGTCGTGTATCTCCGATAGAGCTTGATTGTTAGGGTTGGATCGGACAGATTAGTCTGACGGGTTGTTAAATATATATATTTCTGATTTACTCATTTTCGCCCAATTGGTCAAGAATAGATATTAACATCTATTCTCATATGTTTGGAAACATCTAGGGAATTAAGAGACTGGGTTTTGATTTTTAATTTGTTGAATCTTGAATTGAATTTAGATACCAGATTGAATATTTACGGTATATTCATATTTATAAACATATGCCAGTTAAACACCATAAAATTAGTGTATATATGTACACACGCACACAATGGATATGACTCAGGATCTGTCATGGCTGTATCAGATACAGATCCTGGAAATTTGTCCGAGGGACATGTGGAGATACCCTCAAAATTTAGGGAACTCACAGGGGATATCGGAGTGCCTGACATAGGGGGCTCGTCCCATATATTAAATATATGAAAAATAAAAATATTCAATTGATAAAATATAAAAAATATTAAATATATGAAAAATAAAAATATTCAATTGATAAAATATAAAAAATAATAGATCACCATTGTATTAAGTAATCAACCATGTCATGATCATTGATAGAATTCTTTATCAGAAGTCTTTTCAAGTGTCTGATAGAGTTATTCATTGGAAGGCTTTTCATTTCATGAGTGAAAATGTTTTAACTTTTATGTATTGTCTTAGACAAAGTAGATGGTTAGTATGAAAGCGTAGTCATTCTTTGGACAGGTGAAATTTACTTTATTCGAAGTATTCATATGATTAGTATGAATGCGTAGTCATTCTTTTGACTACTGAACTTTATTTTATTTGAATTATTCAGATTCCTTTTATAAACTATTCTACCATAGGATGTATTGTGCTACATTTCATCTTTTAGCTATTGCAGTTTGTGTCTGATGGATGCACTTATGCATTATGTGGTTGGAAATTCTATTTCGATATAAGCACATTTAGGACATATTCATTCATTCAAAATTCTATTACAAGATTAACTATTTATGTGTCAAAGAGAACTCAAGTTGGAGTGGAGTAGCAACTGTAGTTAGTGTAACACCAAAGAAAATAATAATACGTCATTCAGGACATATTCATTCATTCAAAATTCCATTACAGGATCAACTATTTATGTGTCACAGAGAACTCATGTTGGAGGGGAGTAGGAACTGTAGTCAGCGTAATGCCAAAGAAAATAATCATATGTCATTAGTAAATACTAAACAGCCTTGCTATTGTTATATGGAAGATATATTGTGTGCAAAGCTTCCTGTCAAGATCTGCTCAAGCAAGAGTCAGACATGCATCCAGAAATCATTGACGTCACATCTACTAGTGTCAGATATAAGATATCTATTACAACTTCTTACAGGAATCTGCTGCATCTTGCATGCCACAAGTTTCTGATAGCAATCATCCTTCTGATTTAGAATTCTAAAATTTTTTGGACATTTATCTGTGGGAAACGATATGTCTGTATGATTCCAAAGAGGTGAAACAATATTGAACAGGAAGAAGTCATTTTATGAGTGTTAGTGATCTTGTCCATGTATATATGAAACCGTGACCATAACACCTTGGCAGCCCGACATCTCCAGAAATCATGTTCCACTGTTTCATCCTTGCCACAGAACACAAACAGCATCTGTCACACCAATTTTACGAAGCCTATGCTTGACAACCAACCCTTGCTGGATTCTGCTGGCTAAGCACATTCAGGGTACAAAGGTCCTTTTCAGTTGTGTGACATAATTTGAGGCTTAATAGGGTGTAGGCAGCTTGGCAGGTTGTGTCTGCTTCGCAGTTTAAAGGCCCAGGATGCTTGGGATCTGTTGGCGTACCTTGTTGTTGTATGAATGGATTTTCTGAGAGGCAATTTAAATTTGAATGTTTTATTATTTCTTTTGTTTTGTTTTTAAAGTAGCAGGCCACACTTTTTGGAAGGGAGCACCCAGGAGTACCCCTTGGTATTGGGGTACTTCTGGTACTCTGGATTGTCACCCTCAAGTACTAGGGATATCCCTTATGGGCAGTGAACATTCCCTTTTCAGAGGGAAACATTCTCCTCTGATCAAGGAACATTCCCACCCATGCCCCCTGCCATCCCTGGTGTACTGGGGATGGTGGGGAATGTTCCCATGCTCGGGGAGCATGTACCTAAGGTTGTAAACGCGCATCTGTGGAACATTAGAAAATTGAGTTTTGCTTATGGGTGTTGATTTTGGGTATTTAGTTTAAAAAATATTGAAGTATCGAGGTCTGATAAGGTAAAGTCAGTGTGGTCTTTTGGACTCAAGATCTGAGGTACCAAGCTCAGAGAGAGAAAAATGGATGCCCATGTACAAGAACAGTGGTATATGTACAAGTCCCAAATACCATTGTCATAAACATTCAGGAAATTGCTCCATTTTTGTCTTGAACACTGGCGATTGGAATACAATTAATCCATATCCATGTCAGTAAGCCAAGGATTTTGAACCTTTGCCAATCTGGACTATTCCTTTGGGGCAATAATGCCAGGATATTGATCTGCAGAGAATTATGCAAAACTTGGTATTTGGATGTGCATGGGTATCCTCGGGATTTTCTATTTGTAATTTCAGTGTTGATTATGCAAGAAAGCAGGATTGGGTTTTGTAACTTGTCCAATTACTTTCTTTGGTTGGAGTTTCGATTATAGTTCAAAACTTAGTATTGCCCTAATGACTGCAACATGTAACTATGTGATGATACTTGAGCATATGCGACCTTCATTATTGCTTATAATAGTTAGAGCTAAAAATTAGCGAGTGTGCCTTTCACAGTGGATGGTGTTGGAATTTTAATGTAATTCAGGGGCATTAAACATGGATTTTCTGTCTGTTCACAGCAAAGAGATTTTGAGTGATTGAATAAGTAAGACTCACTACTTATTTAGAATTGGCTAGTGAGATCATATATTTGCTTTGTCAAATTGCCCGACCATTTACATGAATGACGTAATAACGACTGCAACGAAGTTTTGAGAAAAGGGACTCATGGCAGCAGCAGGTTACAAATTAGAGCTAGTTAGAGCTCTAAATTGGCAAGTGCAGTGTTGTGTACCAGCATCCAAATTTATATATAATACTTTATATTATAATGCTTTGTATTTGTTTAATAGATTATTACTTGTTAATGGGCATGTCCTTTCTTTGTGACCCAACCCCTTGTATTCTATATACGAGTCTTCTTGACTGCCTCATACTCACCACTTCTTAAATTCTTTTTATCAACTATTATGAAATATTTATATCTTTTTGCCCATATGGGCATGTCTCGGATATGGTAACATCCCATGCTTTCCCAGTTGATGGTATTGGAATAATTTTTTTTCGCGGGGGGGAGGGGGGGAGCTGGAGGATGTGTCATGGAACATATATTTTCTGTCTGGTCACGATGGGGAAATTAACTAAATCCTTTGAACATTACATAGCAAGAATTTTAATTTTATAGCCATCCTAATTATTGGTCATGCCTGCCAAGGTATAGGATATGAGGTTTGCTTCATGATATGACTAGGCACATATGCTTAGGTTTTGAAATTCATCAGTGCACATTATCTTCATCTGTCTTGCTTTAGTCACTATAATTTAGTTAGTTACTCTTTATTATAAATGTATGTGTGGAGCTTGAGATTTCTTTCAATAATTTGTTTTGGATCTATGAAAATTGAATTCCAACTAGCCTTTGCATCAAAGCAATTACCTTTTGTTTGTATGAAATGATAGGTTTCATTTTTTTTCCCAAGTAAAATCTTGCGGGAAAACCCAAGGGATGCTTCCCCACATTTTTCGATGGCATCCCTAGTAAAATCGTCGATGTAGACTAGTCTGCCTAACCAAGGGGGATTTGAACTAGGCACTCGCTGGCACAAAACTAGCCAAATGCTCAACAACATTGCGCTTAATGATGGGCTTCATTTATATGAAAGGATACTTCTAAATCTCATCGGATAATATGTGTAATTTAGGGAAGACTTTAAGGACTTAATTTTTTTTTACATGCGTATAGTATAGGTGTTCAATCCTTTTAGTTAATGAAAGGAGAAATTTTTGCACTGTAGATAAATATTCAAATAAAAATGTTTAGCTTATTATTAAGTACATACAAAAATTTGTGAATAAAGTTTGAAACATTGAAAAATGAAAGGCGAAGCTAGAGCTCTACGAGAGGTGGCTAGAGTTTTACCCTAACCGCATCGCCATCTTTGTTATGGCCACCTCCGCCCTGCCACAAAATGCCCCGTCCAACCAATGGAGATCCTGATCCCCTCCT
>CBVK0103731361.1:0-17143 GCA_900067695.1 Picea abies
GAAGTAAGGCTCAAGGCTCCTGCTTAGACAGAAAGGAACTAAGTGCTTTGTTTTCTGTTAGATAGAGTTTATTGTTTTCTGCATTATTGTTTTCATAAAAGAGTGTTAGTACTGAGTCTCTGTTTGAGAGTAAGGGTCATGTTCTCTGATTACAAGACAGTTGTTCTTTCCCATTGCAGTATTACTTTGATATAATCCAAGATTCTTAATTAAGATTTAAAAGAATTGCAATAGGGGAATTTCTTTTCTGTGATTTAATCCAGAGCTTCAGTTCAAGCAAGAATAAATAGTGTGAATTTCTTTACTACAACACTAAGTGCTTTTGGAATTGAGCATATATAGTGCGTGGCTATCTTTGAAACAAAAGACTTCCCTGGGTTGATAATTTATGTTTCACTTGGTTGTTTGAAATTAATTAAGCAATTATAGTGACCAACACCTGGATCTTCCCCTATGCCAACAAATGGTTCCGTTGTCGGGACCTAAAATTGTGATTGCTGGGAACTGAGCAGAAGAATCTTTGTGCAAAGATTCATCCTGAAATTTTTAAATCTTTGTGCATGGATCTATGCCCTAGTGCGCAGTGATCCACTTCATCTGAAAAGCTCTGTGTTGAAGAAGGAAGGATAGATCTGAAGAAAAGAAGTTAGATATGCAAGAAAAGAGGTTGATACTGAAGAAAAGAAGTAAGATCTGTAATCTATGTGCTCTGATAAAGGTAAGAATAGTTAAAAGTTCTTAGATATGGAAGCTTTGCTCCCTGTAGAAGTAAAAGAAGTGAATTTTTTTGTTTCTAAAGTATGGATTTAGGTATGCTTGATAGATTTTGTCCTAGCTTGAAAACTAGGGCATTATTAGATGAAAGAACGTTTGATATGAATAGATATGATAAGAATAATGAAAGATATGTTATACCTATGCATATAAAGAATTTTTGGACTAACCAATGGATGTAGGATCCTAGAAAGAAATTTTTGTAGGCTAGCCATTATGACCCTAGCAAGCAGTACAAGAAAAGTTGGGGATCATTGAAGAGAAAGAGAGGATTAACTCTTTTTTATAGTTGCAGAAGACCAGGACATCTTGCTAAGGAATGCCCTAGGAGAAACCCTAGTTGCCTTTGTTGTAAGGCTATGGATCATGAAATACTAGATTGCCCTAGAATGATTGCTAGACTTGAAAAGTTGAGTATGGAGCAAGCAAACCCTGAAGGATATCAAGAGACTAAGATTATAGAAGAACCCCAGAAATAATTAGAGATTATGTTACTGAAAATGAAAGAAACCTTGGATGAACATAAAGATGTCAGTTTGTCAGATATCGTCAAAGAAAAGGATAAAATCGAAGTAAGAATAAGAGACTTCGACATTGACTTTGCTCTGGATGATGGAACACAGATGAACGTTATTACATAAAGTACTTGGGAAACCCTAGGAAGGCATGCTATAGTTCATTCACTAGGAAAAATAGGGTTGTTTAAAGGAAAAATGGTAACCCTATGTGGTAGGATTACTCTAATAGCTATGAGTACCCATGGAGCTTCGACAGAGGAAGAACTCAAATTTATTAAATTTATTGAGGACTATGCCCCATTTCCAGCTTTGTTAGGTAAGATCTAGACTGAAAAAGACCAGATTCAGAGAAAAGAAGAAAAGGAAACCCTAGAGCAGAAGAAGCAAGAACTCATGGAATTAATGACTAGAAAGATCACCTACTTGATGGAGGAATAAGAGAACAGATCTAATCTATTGAACACCAGGGACTTGGATGTCAAAGCTATAAGAGAATTAGAGGAACCATAGAAGACTGAAATACCTAATCCATATGATGAAGAAGTATTACCCTTGGATCTGAAGAAAGAATCTCAACATTGCGAAGTGACTATGTCCAGAGAAGATAAGAATCAGAATGGAAAAAGGATGACCGAGATGAAGCTCACTCAGAAGAAGGATAGGAAGCTAAGTAAGAAGAGAGCCAAGAATAAAAAGTTACACAATATTCCAGAGGAAACTTCGCAGAAGGAAAAATCATAGGAATTGAGCTTCACCAGGATATGAGAATAGCGACAAATGACACTTCATCGTGGAAAATCCATATGGAAGTTGGACCGATATACCTGTTTGACTTCCGCCCCAAATGGACAGAAAATAATTAAAGGATCACTACTAGACCATTGGACCACGCGATAATGGATGGATCAACGTTCATGGAAGCTTCATACCCATTGCAAGCAAACCATTGATGAATTTCCTATTTAGCTCGTCGTGCCATGCCTGAAGAACAATTTTTCCAACTGAAAAGTCGAAGCCCACATAACTAGTGATTGTCTACAATGATCATTGCAAGCCGATTTTTCATCCTAGTGCAGTATTTTGAGATCATCGTGACCCCGATTATCTTTCCCGGGTGCGTATGTCCAATGAGCTCACCGAACTCGAGGAATCTTTCATAGAGGTCCTTCTCGATTTAATGACTGAGAGAGTCATGTTGGAAAGAAGAATGTCCACCGGAGTCCAAGCATCATCGACGAGAGGAGTGCAAGCCTCTCCGTCGACTGCTCTAGCAGGAACATCTCGAGCCAGTGCAGAGAGAAGAACTAAGCATAAGGACGACATATCCAACGCGAAGTTAGTGCCATCCATCCTACCAGCTTACATATTGCCTCTGAGTGGTGAGATTAATAGGGACAGTGTCCCTAGATACTTTGAATACACACTAGTTACTGCATATCTACCGAAAGGAGTACGCACCTACTGCGTAAATCAAGACAAGGTTACAGTGTTGAAGTTTTGTGATTTCAACCTGGAGGACCATAAAGCTTACAACATGCTTTCCCCATATAAGTACTTGAAGAGAACTAAGGGAAATAATTCAAATATCATCCTTTAGCAATGGACGATGAAACTTGCGCAGTATACTTTGCTCAATGTTATGAAAATACGCTCTTGCACAGAAGATCAAAGAATCCTATGGCGATGTTGAGAAAGGCATGAGAGGCTACAAGATTGCTTCTATTGAAAGTGGCACAGTGTGCCTCACATGCCAACTGATCGAACAGAAGTTGGTACACAAGAATTGACCGACAAAAGTATCTGGCTTTGTAGTTGACCTTGTAGGAAAGTGCGCAGAGGGACTACAAATGAACTGGGTGAAGTACCTGGTGAATCAACTGGAGATTGACTATAGAGAAGCCCAGGATCAGGGGCATGAATTTCATTTTAGTTGGCTCCTAATACTAATTGCTTTTGTTGCATGGGAGCTGTCAAAAGGCACAACCTTCCCGGATCTTGATCCCTTCGAGCCACTAGCCATGAAGTTCAGTACATTATGGTACTCGAATGACATAGGAAAGAAATGGAAATCGAATGTCATTTTCCATGCGTACTATAACCAATTGAAAGCAGCCATAAGGAGTGAACCTCGCATAACCCCAAACACTTTACATAGATTCTGACCTATGATGAAGTCCAGCATGGACCGCCACTTTATATACCTAACCCCACACACTGATGAGCACCAAGAACAACTTCAGTCCTATTATAAGCTGACAGAAGAAGAACTAGAAGAGATCACCAAGGAATGGTCGATGGACCTCCTTGTTTCCGCAGACTCCGCAGAAATGTTCGACATCAACAACCCTAGAACTGCGCAGGATACACCTGGGCCCAGTAAGACAAATAAAGCAAAGACGAAAAAGAATACTGAAGAAGTCCGAGATGTTGACAGCCTAATTGTAAGGACGACTTCCATTTCACCAAATGAAGAAGGTACATAAAATCGAAAATTCAAAGTACCACCACCTAGGGATGAAGAAGACTCATCGAAGAAAAGGAAGGTCTCACCTCTGAAATATTCCTCTAGAAAGAAACCAAGAACCCCTGTAACCAAGATGTGAACTGCCCTCACATTGGATTACTTTGAAATCATTGTTGCAGCGATCAATGATGCTTCAAAGGAAATCATAGAGAAGCAGGAGGTGAAGCAGGAACAAATGTATAGCCAAATTGATATTGCACTCCAAGGAGTACAAAAAGAACTCTAGTCTAGCCGAGCAATCTCTACTGCACCTCTGCTAGAAGGAAAAAGAGAAGTGGGAGATGAATCAGTTCATCTCTGTAGGATTGTTGATGCAGTCAAAGTACGCCTTCAACATGCTCAGAAAGAAAAAGTGCATGCCACCCAAGCCCTAAAGAAATCACAGGAGGAAATTATTGAACAACGCCAAGCCACACAACAAGAGAAGAATTCTCTCCAAGCAAAATTTGAAGAAGATAGAGCGAAGATCCAAAATGAGAAAGAGAAGCTACTCGCAAAGAAGATAGGAATTGAAGAAGCAATCAACAGAACATTTCACTCTGTGACCAGATTAGAGCAGAAGGTCGAAGAGCCCATAGAGTGACAAGTGACGAAGATGACTGCAGTTATTCAACAACTTCAATAAAGGGTCATGGAATTAGAGCTTCAGACCATACCACAGACTTCACAAGAAGTGCACGACCAGCGAGAATTGAATGCTCAGAGCGCAGTTGAGAGGATTAAAACATTTGCTGCAAAATGTAAACAACTAAGTAGAAAAAGTGCAAAGATATATGAACAACTATATGAAGACCCTGAGTTGAAGATACTGGAGTCTCAACTCCAGGAAGAAAAGAAGCATGCAGATACAGTACAGGCGTAGCTCATGCTCATGTCACCCATCGAGAGGAATAAGAGATCTCAGGAATAGCGCACTTCCGAACAACTCGTTCTTACCATGCAGAACAGAGTGATGGAAGTCACCTAGAAACTCCAGCCAAGCCAGGAGGTGACCTACCTACTGTTTGAATAAATTGAAGGCCAAGGAACACTACTAGAACAAGTAGTTGTTATAGTCGAGAAGCAACTGGAAGGACCTATCAACGAAGCAATTGTTCAGGAATTCGTTGATCAAGAAGCAATAGCAAAGAGACAAGTTTAAGTAGATCAAGCCAATCTCAAGACCTTTGAGGCAAACTTACCCAGACCTGAGTGACTCGTAATGAGTCACAGGTGAGTGTTGGGGGCTTGTTGGCCCTGACCAAGTTTTGAGGAACACTTGGTCATATTTGACCATTTTTGGGACTTCGACAGCTTATCAAAGATGGAACACAATGCGAAGCAGAAATCATGGAATCTAGACCCCTTTTTGGGTCCTTTTTGGGTTTTGGAGATAATGTAATGAGAAAGGGATGTCGGCCCGTGGGTTTACCCACGCTTAGGCCCACTTTTGTATGTATATATAGATGTCTAGGCCATATAGAGAAGTAGTGGATGGTATATCTATGTTATGTAGGCTAAGTGCCAAAGGGTTGAATCTGTGTGATCAAGGATTTGTGCATTTTGTGTAAGACTTGCAGATCCAAGTGCAAGTCCCTGTGAGAGACTATAGAAGGATTTGTGTTGTAGCACAAGGAAGAAGGATATAGCAAGCTACGCATATATTTTGTCCTATGAGAATATGGATTTGGATGGCTTTGTGTTGTAACCTGATTAACTGAAGCTATTAAAGAAAAAGACTTTGTGGACGTAGCCCTAGGGTGGGGGTGAACCACGGTAAATGTGTGTGTTGTGCTATGTGCCTCGACCTAATGTGTTTGTCTCTTCCGTTGCTAAGTGCTTTTATGTGTTTATATAGATCTATTTATGCTTTGTGCTTCTTAGATATGAATGAATGTTAGATCTAGTATGTAAGATGCTTAGTGCTTGATCTGCCAAATATAATCTATCTTGTTGTGGCTAAGTGTTGAATTATATTAGATCTAAGTACATACTACGATGCTCTGTGCTATATGCAAAGTATAATGAGGGTTGAATATTGATGAATAATCTATGCTAGGTGATTGATAAGTGTTATAATCACAGATATGTGTCCTAGCTAACGTTGCATACACCTGAGCCTTGTAATTACCCTTGCCTCTACCTCGGGTGAGACTTCATCTGCTTCGCAGGTGTTGCTGAAAGGTCTAATAGCTAGGTTTTTGTTGGTATGTTGTTGTAGTGTTGAACCCTGGGTCTGCCCCTGTGCCAACACCACTCATGCGGGTAAAATCCACGCTGTTGAATGCCTTAGTGGATTACTAGTACCCAGATGCAGAGGCTTTTATGCTCAAGGGGTAGTCATTGACTCCAATCACCGAGGATATTTACTTCTTGACTAGCCTCTCAAGGAGAGGTGAACCAGTAAACCTTCATTTTTTTCCTCCTGGACCACACAACATTGTCGAATTGATCAGGAAAAATTGCGAGGCTAGAATAGATAAAGTGGGCTCCCAGGTACCGATCCACAAAATCACCAACCTATCACTGAAAGTGATAGTTTTACTTATTGGGTGAATCAATGGATCCACGACTTTATATCAAGATTCTTCGGTGCATATGCATTGCTTAGTACAATGATTAAATGCACGAGTGTTCGATTGGATTACAACCATGCTAGAGTTCATGAAGAGACAACTCATAGAGTGTCGTCGGCGGAACAACAAGAATTTTGGGTTTAGGACTGTTCTTTTCTCTTTCTTCTTCGAGAGTGTTACACATAAAAATTACTCACTTCAACAGTGTCGCAAGTGTCATCATTACAAGTGTTGTAAGTGTCGCATCTTGTCCGCAAGTGTCACATCTAGACCACAAGTGTCGCAAACATCATACTGCCATATTGCCTATGTCGTGCCTCTAACGACATCATAGGGACACTTAAGACACCCTCAAAGACTGGTTTTAGGAAGAGAAATCATTTGATGAAAAGTACAAAGCATTTCCCATGAATAAAAACACTCAAAAATGATTTTTGGAAGGCAATGCTCCCCCTATACACTGTCAGGGAGTGCTAGCGCTCCTTGACCTCCTTGGGGGGGGTTTTTCAATTCTCTGTACCGCATTTTGGTGGAGCACTACCCTTTCTGGGAAAATTTTGGTTTGTTGAGACAAATCATGGAAGGATCCCCTCAATCTCTGAAGGTGGTTGGATTTGAATCTGAGGTCAAGGCATGATCTTAGGGAAGATCCACAACTAAAGGAGAAGAGTACTCAACTTATCCCAAATATCTCTCAAGTGGTTTGGCCTATCCAAGCCCATATAAGGAGGCATATGGTGAAAGGGGGATAGAGATATTGTGAAGCATCAAAATTATGATCTCATAAGGGAGATATCATTGAAGCATCGACATTCTGTGTGTGGATTATTTGAGCAAGGTTCTGGACAAAGGGAGCTTGGTGAATTTTCTGCACTACATCCATGGTTGTAAGCACCACTTTGTTCTCCTTAATATAAATCTATGCTTGGCCTGTTTCCTTTAAATTTTGCGTACATTTCATGAAATTGTTTCTTTCATAGATTCATTATGAAGCTAATAATGGTAGAGTAGGAAGTATCGTTGTTGTTGCTCATTGTACCATAGGACCTTCTGAAGAACTTGGAGATCAAGATCAGCCTGGATCGAGCAAGGAAAAACGTCGATAAAAAGGTATTTACTATTTTTCCTTCCTCTTCTTTGATAGTTTAGCTTTATAAAAAGGAATTTCAGTGTCCACAATAGCACTTTCTATCTTGGAGTTAGGGGTCTAGTATCCAAGAGAGAATCCACTTGTCTGCAGAGGCATTTCTCTGTAACATAAATTGGTGACTCCACTGGGGAGGAGCTCTGATTTTTGTTTCCTTTCCTAGGTCTTGTCTTGGATTTTTCTCATTATTTGAACTTCTCCATACTGTCTCTTTGATTCTTAGATTTGATTGATTGGCTCTTGATTTCATAATATTCAATTTGATTGACTGAGTTTGCTTGATTTTTTTAGTTTCTGGGCATTTTTCATAATTTTTAGAGGCTAGCGCTCCCCTTTACCTGTTACCAGGGCATTGGCACTCCCTATTGGTCTTACACTGAGTGTTGTAATGCTCTAGTGCCCCTTACACCAGAGCGTTACCCCTTTTTTGTGAAAAATCTTCTAGGGTTTCATTCTATCAGGTTCATTCCTTTCTTTTGGAACTTGCTCAGAGTCTCATAGTCTTAGTACATATTTTCCTTGGCCTTCAACACTTTGTTTTCTAAGAATTGATCACCTTTTGTTTTGAATTTTGACATTTTATTTCCTTATTTTGAAGTCACTCTTTGTCTTTGACGATTTAGAGTCAACTTATTGTTTTCCTCACATTTATCTGATTGAGTTAAAGCTTTTGTGAGGAAATCCAAAGGTCTGTGAACCATTCCATTTTATCTTTGAGGCCAATTTTCCAACATTTCTCTTTTGTTTGAGATTTTTGGTTATTGTTTGAAAATTTAGTTATCTTTGTATTTCTTGTTTAATCATGACGAGAGTGTGTTTTTGTTTGTGTGAAGTTTGCTTCTGATTTTTTAATCCTGAAGTATGATTGACATTAGAAGTTTTACATCTAATTATCATTCACATATAAGCAAACATACATATTTTAGTGATTAGTTTGGATATTAGAAGGCATTTCTGAAATTTTTGAGCATTACATTGGATTTGATTGAGAAACAATTGTATGAGGATGTTGCATCGTAGTGTTTGATAGTGAAAATAACTTTCTCTCTTTCCCTTAAATAGGCTTTCATCGAAAGACAAGACTAATCATTTTCTTGTGCATTTTTTGGGAATTGAGTCATAATACCATCAGTTTCACTTTCATACACCCTTGAGTAAAGAACAACTGTAAAATTATCGCTAATTAAAATTTATCTAGAACATTTTTGTTTTTAGAATCTTCCACCAACATTAGACTAGGACTAGTACTTTGGATTAGGCTATGAGTACAACTCTCCAAATATTTTCAAAAAAAACATTAGCATCTTGTGATAGGGGGAGAAAATCCAATTGTCGTATAGAATTTTTGGGATCCCCCTCTCACACAAGGGTTACACACGAGGTCACGTTTGGTAGAGCACGAAGATTATCCCTCCATGGTTTAACTATTCGTAGTAGTCAAATATTATATTGCGGGTCACTTGAGGGTATATCCATGATTATGTGTGGGATCCTCTCGAGTTGATTTCGAACTTGTTATCCTGCCCATACATTCAGACTGGACTATCGACTATACATGCCCAGGGGTTGACTGGGAATTGGTGTCCTTAGTAGCCATAATATTTAGGTACTTACACAAGGTGACGGTGAATCGAAGTCTTCGCTGTACCAGGAACAAACAGTGGTCAAACTCACTCGGGCTCCTTGGAGGGTAAATCCACAATTACTACATGGAAGCTTGTACCAAGGTGCAAGTCCATTAAGCAAGTCTCCATCATAACTATTCCACCATATCCTAGCCCCTTCTTGACTTGATCACGCGACGTTGGATTTCATCACCAACTAGTATGGTCATCGAGAGAAGGGTTTGTTTTCTTGGTTTTGATTCCTATATTTTATTAGCGTATGCTGTTTATTTTCGTTAGTTGGACCTAGATTTTTAGCGTGTGCTATTATTCTCCAAAATTTAGCCTTTAGAAGATAAATTCCTTTGTCGATCACGTAGGATGAAAGGGCTGCCTCCGGAAGGCTACTAGCCCTTACCTCCTAACTCTCCAGAAGACAACTACCGTGGAGAGGTAGAAAATCGATTTGACACTGGGAGTGTTGTTGCTCCTCCATTAGACAATCCAGAAGGTGCTTTGGTTTCGATTGAGAATCCCACTCTTCACACTACATCTGTGTTGTCAGCCCCTCTCGAACCACTTTTTCTTCGTTTAGACTCCCTTGGGAACGTCATAGACAAAGAGGTCCCACAATTACCTAAGAGAGCATTTACCGAAACATATATGGGATCCACATAACCAATCTTTGGTGATGAGTATAGGACTCCTATTCATCCTACCACTGCAGTAGATACAAATCCCACACCTACTCATTCTGTATGGAGGACTTCATCAGGACGCGATCTCTATGAGCATTTTGAATCCATTCGACAATCCTTAAATCCTCATGACCCTCCTGTTGTTGAAACAGGACCATCTGGTAAAACTATCGATCACCCCATCGATCAGGTCATTAAACCTATTTTTACGTCATCATAAGTCCATCCGAATGTTGGACTCATCACCTCTACTCATTCCCAAAGCACTTCGATCTCTACCCCCATTTTTACAAACTTTCACTCTAAAACTCCACATGTTTCACACAATCTTTCTGGGACATCTTTACACCAGAGAATGCATATCCTTGCCAGTCAAATACAACCGATTGGATGGAAACCACCATCTAGTGGACCTATTCTTCCTCGAAGACCACCATCCTATGGTGGGCCTACCCCTCCTGGGGGACAACCCCATTTTCATGTTTCTCCAGGAGGGAAACCTCCCTTTGCCAGTCATACCCCAATCATTAATCCACCTCTGGCAGGGGGGAAACCTTTGTTTGTTGGAAACCCTTCACAATCCTAGGGAGTATCTTTGAGAGGAATGTTTACCCAATGCCACATTGTGGGGCACTCATATCATAACCCATAAGGAGGACTATCAAATCCCGTTCCTTCCAGACCATCTTATGGACAACCTTATCCGGGCATCCCAAACACCACCTGGAGTCCTCAAGGACAACAACCTTATCCTCCCCAAGGGTCTAATGTTTATACTCCCCACGGGCCTAATGTGTATCCGCCTCTGGGATCGACTTCTTACCCTCCTCAAGGGAAAAATGTTTATCCTCCTTATGGGAAAGCAAATCAACCAGCTTATAATGATCACAACCCACTGGGTTATCCTCCCTATGCAAATGTTTCTCATCCATCATCGAATCCTACTTATCTTGGTCAGCAACAATCGTATGCAGGAGGACCTACTGGCTACATTTATTAACCTAACCCAGTTTACGGTCCTATTGGTGTCCCTATGCCACACCAGTATCACCCGCAGGTTAACCGATAGTTATCGTTTCTTGCAACTTTGGATCTCCCAGACTTGTCTCGGTTGACCAATTATCCTATACAACACTATCCCTTTTGGCCAGTGATTCCTGCTAAACTACCTTCTGATATCCCAAAATTTGACGGAAAACCTAGAGAAGATCTGAATAATCATGTGATGACCTTCCATTTGTGGTGTTCATCAAACCACTTAATGGATGATTCTATCCATTTGTGTCTTTTCCATTGGATGCTCACAGGCTCAGCTTCCAAGTGGTACATTGAAATACCATGTGGTTCTTTCCAAGATTTCAACTCCCTTGCCCTGTCCTTTCTCACACACTTTCAACTACCCATTCGATACGAGATAGGTACCAAAATCTTGACTTCCCTTTGTCAGACTGACTCCGTGCATATCTCTGATCACATTCATGAGTGGAGATGACGATGAAGGTTAATCAAAGAAATCATTCCTGAACAGTTATTGGAAAAATGGTTTACTAAATCACTTTTACCCCTGATTGCTTGTGATGTTGCCAAGGAAGAAGCCATTGCTCAGGCTCAGTACTTAGATTTGGTTTATTCCCAATATGGTACTTTGTATGATTTGATCCCAAATGCTACCTATGCCACTAACGATCCATCAAAACCTTCATCCACGTCACATGCAGATGGAGTTATCGACTCCGTCAACACCCAATATGCTTCCCAGTCGACTGGAACTGCAAATCGATCTGCTTTGGTACTCACTCCCAGTTAGACTGCACTCTCCTCTACCTTCCCCCCAAACTAAGATCTCTGAGGTCAATGTAGTTCAATCTGCCCCTTCACAACAATCCAAAGGTAAAAAGAACGAAAAAAATAAACCAAAAAATAATAACAACAATGAACAACTGAAAAATCAAACTCAAACACCTGCTACCGAAAAGAAACCACATCGGAAACTGAAATTCCCATGTATCATTTATGGTGACAATCACTAAACTCGAAACTGTCCACATTGCGATGAAGTGGCCAAATGTTTCTAGGGAAATTCACAACCTGTCATGCTTACTCAGCCTTTTCCACAGTAGCAATCCATGGTTGCTCAAACCCCCTCTCATAGGGGAAGTTCTAGCCATCCTCATGATGAGGCCTCGATAAGTGCCCATATTTATATGTTTAATGGGATTAATTTTACCACTCAATATACGACATATGACACACCAGCTAAACCTGACAAAGCCAAGGTCACTAACGGTTCTTTACCGGATCCATCAACATCCTTCGTTAGTCCTCCATTTGTTAGTCCTCCGTCTGGACCACTTCAAATAGAGAAACCTTCATTCGAATCTATATTACACCCTTCCAAGAGCACTATCCGTAAATATAATTTTAATCCTAGTTCACATGCTGCCCAAAACTATAACATTGTTGAATAGTTGGCTCAGGCGTTGTGTGCTATGTCTGCATTAGAAGTTCTACAAAACTGCCCAAATAAACGTAGAACACTCTTGGTTGTTATTGGATCTTATGATCCTGGGTCATCCAACAATGTCATGTCCAACCTGGATAATTATAAGTCTCAACTCTCTCACCAACTATCTTTTCAAATCGATGTTGTTGTTCACAATCAACAAATTCACCGAACTATCTTGGATGAGGGAGCCTCTACTTGTGTCATGTCTTTAGCCTATTGGAAAATATTAAAATCACCTACACTTAAAAAATACCGTATGATGCTATGTGCCTTCGATGGGAGAGGTTTTCATCCTCACAAAATTTTACAGTCCTTAGCCGTTCAGTTGGGCGGAAAAACCGTTACTGTTGATGTTGAGGTGGTTGATGCTCTCCTCGATTACAACTTGTTACTCAGAAGAATTTGGTTTTATGCTATGACTGTCATTTCTTTGTCGGTGTTTCGATGTGTACAATTTCCTCATCAAGGTAAAATTGTCACTGTCGATCAGTTAGATTTTTGTACGCCCGATGCTCGCGCTCCTGCTACCAACAACATTCCTTTCTTGGGAGACCACAAAATCACGTATGAAAGAGTTGGTGTTGGCTTTATGAAATATTCTAGCCTTATGGGTACCTTCCCTACACCACTTCCACCGACTACACATCATATTTCCACCATCGATATGATTTCGACCACAACTTATCAGTCTTTGGAATCATCTAACCCTTGAATTGTACCTAGTCCTTTGGAATTCAATGCACTAGGTGACACCATGCCACTTAGTACAGTCAAAACATCATACGCTTCTCCCTCTTCAGAGGACCAACATCTATTGGCACCCAACAGTTACTCTATGCCATCATGGTTAAATTCCTTGTCCTCTGCATTTGAATACATTTCCCCAATTTTTCCTTCTGATGAATCTATTCTGGAAATGCTTAGCATCGATGAACTACCTTGGGATGATAACCATCATCGATCATTTTTTCTTCCCCCACTTGAAGAAATCCAAGAAGATATATGATATATCTTCCCTCTCGATGTTGTCGATTTTTCACCATCTCCCATGACTTAGACTTCCGATGACTTAGATCCGGTAGTTGACATAGTAATCTCTTTGGTAGGGCTATTGGAGCTTGATCTATCTACCCTTATCGAGGTCGTCGACATGTATCCCTTCCAGTGTGATTTCCTTCCATCAAGAGAAACTATCCTGGAAGCCATGGTTGATGTTAATCCCTTGACATGTATTCCTTCCAAAGCATTATACTCTTGGAAGTCATGATCAAGCAATCACAAGCATAGTTTTCTTCTCTGTGGAAAGCACGTTAAAAAATGAAACAGAAGCCATGAGCATAGTTTTCCTCTCTGTGGCAAGCTCTTTAAAAAATGAAACAAAAGCTATGAGCATAGTTTTCCTCTCTGTGGAAATCTCATTAAAAAATGAAACAGAAGCTACGAGCATAGTTTTCCTCTCTATGGCAAGATCGTTAAAAAATGAAAAAAGAATCTAGGAATTCAACCCGGAGCCTTGAGCATAGTTCTGTTCCTATGTCAATCTCGTTAAAAAATGAAACAGTCACCTCTCCTGTCAGGTCGAGTCTTTCGCTAAGATCTCCTAGATTTCGAGTCGAGTATTTCGTTAGGTCTCATTTTTTACCCTTCATTTCATCAACCTGTATCCTTTTTCTCCATCTCATAGAGAAATTGGTGACCACCTCAAAATTGGTGAATGAATTGAATCTTGGGGGGGGCATGTCTCCAGCCTTTGATGATCATTCTACAGTTAAGACACTAGCTTTCAAGCAGGGGGTAGAGTACCGAGCTTAGTCTTTGTTCTTTCTTGTGCTCGTAAAAACATGAGAATGTAACTGAGCAACCGTTTATCTATTTTTCAGGCTCGCATGGTTACATGAAAAAGGAACCCCCTGGAGTCTCCTTTAAGCTCTTTTCAAACTCTCTAAACATGAAAAGATTGTCGAGTGATCTTGCCTCCTTTCCCACTCGTTAAAAGGTTTGAAAGGGAATATTTTGAGTGATAATTTATCCCTTTTTCAGCCTCGCAAGACTAACATTAAGAAAAAGGACAATACTGGAGTCATCTTTAAGTCATTTTCAGACTCTCTAAATATGAAAAAACACCGCGTTTACCTTCTCTGGACTCATTAAACAATCATACATTGAAGGGCCCATATGGGACCGAACCCTTACTTCTTCCAATTCGTTAAACAAAGGAAGAGGGATTTATCGAAGGTGACTTATATCGATCATGTGTTATTCTCCTCGAGCTCGTTAAATCAAAAAGAGCTACTGGTCTATCTAGATGGGGGAAAAATTGAAGGAAGCAAGCCAAGCAGTTTTCTAGAACATTACCAGTAACCTTTACGGTCGCCCTTGAACACGTCACTTTTTATTTGCACACATTTTAATCCACTGAACCTCTACATTGTACCAATCCTTTGAGTTCTTTACTCCTTTGGGTCACTAGACGAAATTCATAGTGTCCACTGCATCATCAAAAGTTTTGGTCCATGTCATGTTTCTACAGTTGTGCCCTAGTGTTCAAGGGAAGTATCTTCCTTAAGAGTCAACCATAAAAAATTATTGTTTCAATACCCATGTCAGTCCATGTTCATTTGATCCACCAATTACATCTCTTTGTCAGTTTCATGTCGTTGATGGGGGATACATCAAGGCCCTCCCTCGACGAGTCTATTCCTGTCGACTTTAACACATTATCTGGGAACTAGACTTAGAGACTAGTTAGTACCTTGGGACCTGCATGCCTCAATGGAAGGCCTCCTCACGTTCGAAAGTGGGTTTACATCATTTACCTATGATCAGATGATTCCATGGATGTTCAAATTCAGCTCATCCATTCACATTCATTGAAATGTACTAGAGTACCTTGGGAATCATTGACATCAATGGTGATTTCCCTTGCGCTTGTTAACGATTTACCTCATTGACCGATAATCAAGTGGTTTCTTCCATGTTCGACATCAGGACATCTATTCACATGGTTAGATTCATACTACATCGAGATTGGTAAGAAGACCCTGGGTTGAGTCATCACTCTTATATGTACTTTTCCCAGGTTGCGATGGAGTTTCTTTTGAACGTTGACACATATACTGTTACATAGATCCACTTTGTATTGGTTGTGGCTATGTCTTGTCATCTCATGTATCCACTGTGTATTCTTCATGGCTACGATCAGTTCAGTTCATAGGAGTATAGATCCACATTGTATCATCAATGGCTATACCATTTTGTCAATATAATTATGGATTCGTAGTATGGAAACCATATCTTTCAAGTCTTTATCACTAAAGCATAGGTATGCCTGCCTTGGGTTTGAAACATGTCATAATATTTGTTGGATGGTTGTGTGCAGCTTCTATCAGGTTCTCTAAGTCTATACCCTTGATTGAAAAAAGTCTACAAAGTAATTCAGTCATCAGTTCTCATCTTCTAACTTCGCTCTTTGGGGGGGCAATCTGTTTCACATCAAAATTAATCACTTCAATAGTGTCGCAAGTGTCGTCATTACAAGTGTTGTAAGCGTCACATATTGTCTACAAGTGTCGCATCATGACCACAAGTGTCGCAAGTATTGCAAACATCATACTACCATCTTGCCTATGTCGTGCCTCTAACGACATCCCAGGGACACTTAAGACTGGTTTTAGGAAGAGAAATCATTTGATGAAAAGTACAAAGCATTTTCCATGAAGAAAACCACTCAAAAATGATTTTTGGAAGGCAACTCTCCCCTATACACTATCAGGGAGTGACAAAACTCCCTGACCTCCTTGTGGGGAGTGTTTCAATGCTCTGTACCCCATTTTGGGGGAGCGCTACCCTTTCTGGGCGAATTGTGGTTTGTTGAGACAAATCAGGGAAGGATCCCCTCAATATATGAAGGTGGTTGGATTTGAATCTGAGGTCAAGGCATGATCTTAGGTAAGATCCACAACTGAAGCAGAAGAATCCTTAACTTATCCCAAATATCTCTCAAGTGGTTTGGCCTCTCCAAGCCTATATAAGGAGGCCTTCTCATCGTGAAAGGGGGATAGAGACATTGTGAAGTGTTATCACCCCATAAAGTATGGGGATCAACTTATGACTTGGATATTATTGATATTATCTATATCTAGTGTTCTTATTGAAAATTTATTTTTCATTTTGCAAAAAGAAAAAGAAAAAGAAAAAGAAGAAAAGAAAGGAAAAGAGGGAAAAAAGAATTGAAACAAAAGCCCCATGCAATAATAGTGACTTGGTCATACCTTTCAAGCATGATCAAGTCCTTTTAAATTTTCAATGTTGATAGGCTAGTGAATGCATCTGATCAGACTGTCTAATCCTGGTCAGATAGCCCATAGGTTAGAACTAGTGAATACATCTGATCAAACCATCTAATCTTGGTCAGATAGCCCCTTAGATAGAATTAGTGAATAAGTCTGACCAGACTATCTAATCTTGGTCAGATAGCCCTTAGGAAAAATAATGTCTTAACCCAACAGTTTAATCTAGGTTATTTGTCTCACGAAATTAGGTCAAGATGTACATTAATTGCTTTGCTTGCCTTGCCCAAATAAAACCCACTTGAAGAAAATGTTGCATCAAGTCTTTCCTTGCCTTAGGATAGATGGAATAATGTCCCCTTGGTGGTGTCTATGACAAAATCGGATAAAACCCATGAGAAAGCGCTAATCCTAAGTTTTTCCTACATATGACATTGGTCGTTCCCGACCTATGCTTCATTCACCTTTCAATGGTCCAGATCACAGTGCTTGGATCAACGGATCACGATGGATTCCGCACCCCCCTTG
>CBVK0103731378.1:0-14549 GCA_900067695.1 Picea abies
CTCAGAAAATATAGACACAAAGATATTCGGTCTAACTTCGACCCTGGAAAAACCCACAAGGGGAAAACCAGTGAGAGAGGGCTTTGCATTATTTATGAGCTTCTGAGAAATTCTTTTACAGCATATTCATCTTCAGAAATTTACACAAACTTATCTAGACATTCATGTAGTTTTGCTTCTCGATTTCTGAACCAGAAATCCGTACAACTGTACGGCTGTCCCAGCAATTAATGCTGCACGGACTGTCTCGAAATTCATGCCAAAACTCTGCTAAGACTCAATTTCTGTGCCACTAAATGTTGTTCGGCAGCCTTGGAATGCATGCCAATACTCCCAGAAATTGCAACTGTTGTCTCTTTTCTTCTGCTCGGCCTCTCTCTTGCTCTCTCTTGTTCTCTCAACAAGAATGCTTGAACTCCTCTTGTTCTCTCAACAAGAATGCTTCAACTCCTCTTGTTCTCTCAACAAGAATGCTTCAACTACTCAAGAATGGGTGCGCCCTCTTGCCTAAGTCGACCTCATGAGGGAAGGTGAGGAGTTTTCTAATCTGACGGTTGAGATTAGATTAGATGGGTGGCTGATATTTGGTGTCTCTTCACTCACCCTCACTTTAATCATAAAGTCACATTTTAATTTGCATCTCACAAATTAAATGACTAGGACTCACATTCGACACTTTCTCCCCCTTAGGCGCCTAGGGAAGAGAAGCACTTACCTTGGTACTTTATTTTTAATTAAAAAAAAATCTAACAGATAAGCCATAGGTTGTTTCAATTACATGTTGGTTATTAGTAAGTGTTATTTTTTGGGGTTACTCTGAAAGAGTTTACACCATGTTTGGGGTTGCTTCATGAGATTTGGGGTACATGGTGTATGATTATCCGTTGGATTTCCATGGTGGATTTTCACATTGGATATGGATTTCTTAGTGGTTGCTTGACCTTAGTTGGATGATTGCATGATAGTCTTCCTTAGGACATTGGATATCTTCAAATATCTTGGCAACATTCTACATGCTAGCCACATGGAGAACACCTAGCTTTAGAGAAGAGCATTGAGCCCTATACAACATGGGGTAGCTTAGATTCTTGCATGGAGGCTTGGAGTTGAATTGGGGATTCCTGAGTTGCAATAGTGTTCATGCAAGGGGAGTGGACACAGTGGACTACATGGCTTAGGAGGATTTTTGGAGTCATTAGAGGCTTGTAGGAGGATCTCTGGACACATCTCATGGAACGTCATTGCATTGAAATCTTGCTTGTGGATGACATCACCTTGGAGCTTGACATGTGCACCCTTGGAGTGTAGTGCCCGACACATCTTTGTAGGTTTATTATAAGGGCATAGGCCCACATATGTATTGTTGGCTTCCCTCACTTCTCATATATCTAGATGAAGGAGAGAGTATTTTCACATTCATCATTCTTATCACTCTTGTGTTAGAGATGTGATTAAGAGGAGCACATTAATCTTCCTCTCTCTAGTTCATCTTCATTTGTACTTCATATCTCTTGTTTTGGAGTTGCTAGGGTTTCTTGGAGCTTCTTAGAGAATCTTGAATACTATCTTGGAGACTTGGAGATTAGGGTTTTGAGATGAAACCCTAGGTTGTACTTGTTGAAGAGAAAAAGAGGAGTAGATGTCTTTCCTTGGAGGACATGCTAGTGTGATGTGATTCTTTCTTGTTGGATCTCTGTGGTGTGAGATAGGGTTTTGGATATCTAGATGATTATACCAGCCTTAGGATGAGACTATGGTATACATGAACTTCATCTTTATACATATATATGGAGCTTTAGCAATCCAAGAGATGTTGAGGCGTTAGTATTATGTTATGTTATTTTATGTTATATTAGATAACGTTGCATTAAAAATCAATTTAAAGTCCACTCAATTAAAAAAACAATAATGAAAATAAAGTCCGCTCAATTAAAATAGAAAGCACACCTTAAGAAATTGGATCCCTCTCATGCTTGATAGATCCAGGTTTAAAATGGATTTACCTTGGTTTCTAAAATTTGTATGTCTCATGGATTTGACATAAGTTAAGGATGAAATTGTTAAGTGATTTAACATTAATATTGAAGAAGATAATGGAGATTTGTTGTTGTACTTACACATGTCTTAAAGTGAATTCTAGATCTATTTTATGCATGATTTCCCTAGAGCATTGAAATTTGTTGGCACACTTTGGTATCTTTTCTCTTGAATTGCCTACTAGACTAGGATTGTTAAGAGGTGAAATATAGTCGGTTGTTGCTATTTTATTTATATTCCATAATAACACTAAGATTGAAAATTAATTAAGATCTAGGAAACATTTAAGAAAGAGATGAAATTTTTGTTTTACATCAAAAGTCAAAGAATAAAGAAATTTCTACAATAAGAACCAACTGTGAATTTCTTATGGGGTATTGTCCATAACCTGGATGACACTAAATTAGGCAATAATGTTGAAGTGATTTTTCTTCAAGAGATTTTCTATACGGAAAAAGTTAATAATTTTTTAAGCTAAACTTGAGCTCCTCGGGGACATGCTTATGGCCCTCCTAATAAAATTAATGTATAACTCCTTGAAATCCATAATTATCATAACCACCCATTTCAATAACAAACATGTAAAATTTGAATTAAAATTGAATTTTGTGACAAAAATTGAAAACTGAAAATTGTTAACATTGATCTTTCATAGACACCCACTTCCTCTTTAACGTTACTATTGATAGTGTTCATTCATGGACAACCACTTCCTCTTTAATGTTGATGCATGAAAACTATAGATCATGTGGACGATGTATGGGCAATTTCCCAACCATTTCTTATGTCACACAATCCACGGGAGGCCACAACAGGGCTGGAATTTCAAAACCAGCAAGCCCGTCAAATATGGCGGTTTTCCCATCTTTAATGACGGTATTAAAAAAATTTAACCGTATGGGAAAACTGACCCGTGACGAAAAAATTTCTTTCAAATTCCATCCCTGCCACAGTGCATGACTTTATGGATTCAATATTTATATGATAAATTCTCTTAACATGCAACATGCAACTTTTTAGTAAGCGTAGGTTAATGAAAGTATAAAGTCTTAGATGAGGAAAGTTTCGAACATTAAAAAGGAGGAATTTCCATGCAATTGGCAAATGAAAACTTTTTATCGTGAGGTTTGTTTACAAGAAGGGATTGAATCATGAAGATGGATAGAAATTGTGGTCTATCGTGTTTTTTTTCTCCAAACAAATTATTAAGTAATTTTTTACATCATATAAAAAATTAATATGAATATTTTAAATTTTAAAAATGAAAATTGAAATTAAAAATTGATTACATCAAATATAATATTGTAAGTGTTTTAATAGCGACTGGTAAAGTCTACAAAAATATACATATTCTATTTGAATAAGTGATTTTTTTTTAGGAAGAAACACAAATTCTTAACTAATAAACTACATGAACATATCCTCCATATTAAATTGTATAGCACTTCTAAATGCAAAAAATAAATAATTTATAATAAAAATAAAATATTTCACAATTTAAAAATAAATAAATAGACTACTAAATGTTATTAGCGTTTAGGCTTAATTTTTATTTTTATTTCTTTCGTCGCAATAAATCCATCTCCACCTTCATGCGACCCGATCTCCTCCGATTATCTCTCCCACTGGACGGGGATCTAACCAACATCTGACGCCTTCACCGAAGGTCCCGACTTCGTGATTTCAATCGAAAACCATCTCCCCTGGACACCGTCTTCGTCTTTCGAGCTGCTCGATGACAACTCTGGACGGCGTACGTGCAATTTCCTGACTGTTTCTTACGGCGAACAATTCATGACCAGGCCGCGATGCCTGGTTTCTTCGCGCGCCGGCTATGGAGGCTATATAAATATAACATACCCTCCCCATTTCACAACACAGTTCCAGCTTTAAGCCCCTTTGTCTACGTTGAAGACGCAATTGAGGTTTCGATTAGGGCTTCGGCATTCACAATAATGGCAGAATTCGAGGATTTCCTGCCAATTATAGCGGAGAAATTGGGAGAGCGCGATTTCATGGCGGAGCTGTGTAACGGGTTCCGTCTTCTAGCAGATCCCCCGCTGGGTCTCATAACTTTGGAGAGCTTGAAGAGGAATTCGGCTCTCTTAGGGTTGGATTCCCTAACGGATTCAGAGCTACGGGCGATGATGGAGGAGGGGGATTTAGACGGCGACGGGGCTCTGAATGAACTTGAATTCTGCGTTCTCATGGTCAGATTGAGCCCTTCGTTCATGGATGAGGCCGATAAATGGCTGAACAAGGCCCCGGTAAATGATTTCTAAGATATTCTAAATGAAAAGAGATACCTGTATTTTTAATTCCGTCGAGCGCTGAAAATGTATTCAGTTATTCATCGAAGGTGTCTGTAACAGATCTGGTTTAACTATCCGGCTTCCAAGGTATATGGATAAATCTTTTGGTTTATGAAGTAACAGGGTATGTGGATAATTGTATCAAATTTGTTGTGTGGGATTTGTGATTGTTTTAATTGAATTGGAGATTATAATGATTGAAATTAACTAGCACAGCCATAAATTCGTGGCTGTTGAAGCTGGAAGGTGTGTAAAAAGACGGTTTGCAAAATCAATCTTAACTGCCGGGAAAGAGAAACAGTCTAAAGGTGGACGGAAGGAGTTGGCTGGAAGGAGACAGTTTGTCCAGAACGTGGGTGGCTGGTGAAGGTCAAAGGTTTAGCTTGGCTTAGAAAATGAAACCCTAATCATTCATACATGGCAATCAGCTAATCACCATAGTAAATTTTAAATATGATTAAGTAAAAGTAAAAAAATAAACATGTACACTGATGTCTTTATAATAGTGAGGAAGTTAGTGGTTGAAATCACAATCATTGATTTATTCGGACTACTAAGAATATTTCACCAATATTTAATCTTGTCCATACAAAACTGATTAAGCACTAAAAACCTATTAAATGTGCCCATGATCAATAGGTGTAAGCCTTTCAGCGTAAATATATTTGTAAAAATTAAATTATAATGATTATCTAATTAATATTGAAATTAAATGTATTTGTAAAAATTATGTAAAGACATATATAATATTGTAAGGAGTTAACTTTTGATGATGATGATGAACTTTCACTAAGACCAAATTGGTCTATGAAACTTTAAGAGGGTAAGTGATTACTTTTCCAATATCACCACAATTTTGTTGAAATAGTTTTGCTTATGAATTAATTTATTAAACTACTCACATGTATATTTTTTAAATAAAAACGAAATTTATATTAACTTATAAAAATAAAATAATAAGTTGATGAATATTTAAGAAAAGTTATTTGTAAATTATCATGAATATTTTATTAAAAAAAATCGTCATAATAAATCATACAAGTTTTTGTGATTACCATGAACATTCCATTAAAAAAATTAGTCATAACAAATCTTACAAGTTTTTGTGATTTATTATTATGCAATTTTCTATTTAACATTCAAATTTAATGTTACTAATCTAATGCATGAAAATATTGAAATAACTAAAACTATAATGAGAGTTAATCAAATAACACACCACCCACATGATGAACACAAGATGTACATTGGGAAAAGCCAATACAATAAAAACTTAATTAGAAACTAAGGTTTATGTTCTACTCTTTTTTTTCTCTAAATTATGAAATGCAAATAGAAAAAGGGGCATTCACTATGAAGTTGTCATGGGCAGCTTTCTCTATTACTAGCAGAGCCTCAAAGTGGCTGGTGAATGCCGAAAGGCGATGCCAAAGCTTCCTCCCAGACAGCGATGCCAAAGCTTCCTCCCAGACAGCTGAAACGCACAGAGCTGAGGAAATATAAAAGTTAATTTCAAATGTGGTAATTCCAAAGGTTAATCAGTTAAACGTGGCAATCATATGGTGGTACAGTAATTTCTTAATATGATTAGGTAAATGTTAAAAAGTAAACAGGTTAATTGAAAAATACAAGGAAGTTATGAAGAGTAAATCACATTCATTGATTTGGGAGGATGACTAAGAATATGCCAGCATCTTCAATTGTTAGTCATCATATTAGAATTTTAGATTAAAAGGTGATTAATTGTACCCATCTCCAATAGGTATATGCCTTTCGGCTTAACAAGATATTTTGCTTCCTCTAATGAATAACATGTTAGGTCAACCTGCAGGAGGCATAACTTATCACAAACTCCAATTAAGGTGATCTTTACACCATTGGAAAGCTCTCCAAGTGCAAAACAACCTCAAGAAGTTAAAAATTTCATTCACAAAGTTTTGACTTCAAAAACAATCATTTAAAGATTTAAATGGACTCTAAAAACTTTTAAACCCCAAATTATCAAAATAAACCCTACTTTAAAATAAACCTTACAAACTAATAACTTATTAAAAAAAAAACACAAATAATAATAAAATAAATAAATAATAAATTAAATAATTATCCATTTCAAATAAAAAAATTCAAAAACCCTACAAATGAGAAATTTCATAAACCCAAAACCCACAAATAAAAGATTTCATAAACCACCATCACCAATTTTTTCATGCTTGTCATATCTTTATTAAAAGTAGTATTCTCAAACTCTTGGAATCCAAATCTTTATCATAATCATATTTTCAAAAAATTAAACAATTAAATATCTATCTTATTAACCAGTATTTATTCTACTTTTTTATTAAAAAATATTAATTACAATCCACAAACACAAGCTTTCTTTTTAAAAAATTCTAAATATTAAATTAACTTAATAAACCATCTCCAAAATACCACCCACATGTTTACAAACAAACTAAATATATAACAAAATTAAAAATAAAATATCAAAATGTAACAACAATAAAACAATTTTAAAACCAACAATATCAAATGCCATGAACAATACAAATTATAACACTAATTAAAAAATGCAATGAAAAATACAAAATATAACAATAATAAAAAAACAAGCATAAACACAAACAAGAAGATACAAAGAACGTTAAATACAACATTAGTAAAAGTAAGCATAAACATTAAGAGTACCATACACTAAGGTCTCAAAGAGTACCATATACTAAGTTTTCAAATTTTTATTGTTTTTTTTTTAATTATACTAAGTTTTCAAATTTTTATTGTTTTTTTTTTAATCATGAGCGGGAAAATCTATTATAACTCATAAAGTCAAACTAGTATGGGGACAACCATCAGTGGTTGCTCTTTCCAAATGTAGGTTGACTCATCATTGTTAATCAAGGAAAACCACGCCACCTGAAATACTATGTTGGTGGTTCGTTAGGGGACATGCTTTCACTCATGCCAGATGCATCTGGGTCTTGGGTCGTTAACATGTTTCTTTATGTCCAAGGAAGATGAGCTCTTAGCCAAGCAAAAACAATTTTAGGCCATACTCCAGGGCCAAAATCCCTATTGCTTTCTATTCATATTATCTTTTAGATCTAGAAACCCAAAATGTTCTCTATTAATATTAATATTAGTAAATATAAAAATTTAAATATAAATCATTGAGAGAAGAATTAAATAAAATGTTATTTTTCAAAATCTTGAAATGTGAGCTTGATGTCCCTTAAAATATTTGACAAGTGAATATTTTGTAAATTGACTTTGCCCTAAGCCTATTCAATGACCCATTTGGAATCTCCCATCACTTGAATTTTGCAAAGATCTTTCTCCTTTGCCACATTCAATAAATTCCAAAGAGCAATGAATTCAGCCATGTTGTTGGTTCCTCTTCCTAGGGCATACTTGATATGTATATAGTGAGATTGATTGAAGAAGATAAACACTCCCACCCCGCACATAGGAGGATGTCCTTGAGAAGCCCTGTCAAAGAATCCCCACGGGGTGCTAAAGTCCATCTCAAGCATCACTGGGCTTCTTTGCTTCAGTTCTTTGGGATCATATTTAAGCTCTGAAGCCTGACTTAATGTAACTGAGGTTGTAACTTCTGGGGGTACCAGAGTATCTTTGAACACTGCTAAGTTACAGGCCCCCCATAAATTATTAACCAGAAGACTAGGTAGGCATGGGAAGGAGGAAACTAACTTGTCCAAATACCATTTTTTGGCACTGTCTTCGAGGTTGTCACCCTTCCATAAAGACGTGGCTCTGATCTTTTCCTTTACTAAGACATAAACAGTGTCTGCATAAGAGCATCAAACGAACAGATGCGAAATTGGTTCTTTTTTGAATTTACATAACAGACATTGATTGGGCCAAATCCATCCTCATTTGGTTCCATTATCCCAAGTAAGAAGTTTTTTGTTTAAAGAGAAAGAAAGGGATAGTTTACATCATAGGGGAGATTTGGTCTTCCATACTAGCTTCCACCACCAGATAGTGGGGGTGTCAACCTTGTCCCCAAAACCAACTTTATATCCTAGCTTAGTTGTAAAGTTACCTCCTTTGGGATTAAGGGACCAACAGAGGGAGTCCTTCGTGTCCTTCATGTTAGGGATCAAGTAGATATAATTTTCACATAAAAGGTCCATAAACGAATCCCACTCTTCAGCCAGGCTCACTGGAATTTGTAGCAACTCCACATTTTTCCAACCTTCTCTGCCTCTGGGCTGAGGGGAACCTATACAGGCATTATCTAAGGATAAAACTATCACTTCCCTTAGATGTAGTAACAAGGGCTTTGAAAATATGAAATGGCTCCCCGCTCCTAACCAAGGATCTTCTCCTAGTCACACTTGTCTCCCATCACCGATCTTCCAAACCATGAAGTCTCCAACCATGGGAAAGGCCTCCACCAGGGCCTTCCAAATTATTGATCCCTTAGAGGATTTTGCAGGGGATATGAACCAATCCACAATGGAAAGAGATGACATATATTTGGATCACATTACACGAACCCAAAGTGAATTGCTTTGAGTGAGATGCCAAAGGTTTTTACTCGCCAGTGCTTGAGCAAAATAGTGTATGTTTTTCAATCCCCAGCCTCCCAATCCCTTGGGAGATGCAATGACGGGTCACTTAACCAAGTAGACTCCTTCTGACTAGAGATATTTAAAACTTAACCTTTTGATTTCATCCGGAACTCCTCTTGGGATGACCATAATAGAATTCCAATAGACTGGTAAACTTTCCAAAACTAACTTTATAAGGACCAATATGCCACCTCTAGACAACAATCTGTTCATCCAAAGGGAGATTCTTGCCTCTGCTTTCTTGATAATCCATCCCCAATCATCTTTCATGTACCTATCAGGCTTAAGGAAAAAACTTAGATATTTGAAACCTTCATCCAAGTTATTTTTCGGGAATGGGATAAGGTATTGCATCATTAAAGTGTCTTCCTCCAATACTCTATTGAGTAGAGTACATGATTTTTCATAATTGAAGGCCATCCTCGTTGCCCTGCAGAACAGATCTAGGATTCTCTTCAATTCATGGAAGTCCCTTATGGAACCAAAGGTGTAGTAGAAAACATCATCTACAAAGAGTAGATGGGATATTTCCTCATATTCATAAACTTGTATCCCCTTCAAATGGTGAGAGGAACGATCCTCCTTGATCATTCTTCTTAGACCTTCCACCACCAATAAAAACAGGAAAGGAGACAATGAACATCATTGACAAATCCCCCTGGAGGCTTTGAAGAACCAAGAAGGGGCACCATTGATCAAAACTGCAAAGGAGGCATTTTAAGGACATCCCATGATCCAATTTACCATGTTTACATTAATTCCGACTTGGAGTAGAGCCAACCTAAGGTAGACCCAACTGACTTTGTCATAGGCTTTCGAAAGGTCAAGCTTCAAAATGGTTTCCTTGAGATTCTTTTTCTTGATCATGTGGAGGACCTCTTGAGCCATTGCTACTACATCGTGAATATGCATATTAAGAAGAAATATGAACTGATCTTCACTAATAACCTTCCCGAACATTGGTTTCAACCTTATTGCGATGATTTTGGTGATCAATTTATATATTATGTTGCAGTAGGATATGGGCCTAAATTCATTGAAAGAGGATGCATCCTTTTTTTTATGGATAAGACACAGAAAGGTTCCATCAAGGGCACCATGAATTCGTCCTATTCTTTGTGATTCTTTTACCACTATGAGTATGTCATCCTTGAGGAAGTCATAAAAAGCCTTGTAAAACTCCACCGTGAACCCATCAAGACCAAGGATTTTCCCATTCTACATTGAGCTTAGAGTTGAGTTCAATTATTCTTATGTAACATCTGCATTTAGGGATCTATTCATTTATTCAGTAAAAAGAGACGGGAGCTTGGTTACCACCTCAAGGGTTTCCTGAATGTGGTGCTCGACTAGTTATGCAAACAAGTTTTCAAATTATCTAGCATCGGCTTCAGCCTTCTTTTGGAAAGAACTCACCATATATCCTTCTTCGTTTTGAATATTCCAAATAGAATTTAGGTTTATGTGATAGTTAGAAAACTGATGGAAGAATTTTGTGTTACTGTCTCTCGCTTGGATCCACAAGGCTCTTCTCTTCTGGCACCGTTCCATCTCCTCAATCTTAAGCCAGGCATTCCTTCTTTCTTCTAATTCTTTCATATCCTCCAGGAGAGATTGATTCAGAGTGTTGTCATCGATTCTACTCCTAAGAAGAGACAACTTTGCTTCAATGTTTGTAATGCTCCTAAATTTTTGAGCTCTCCAAATGAGAAGCCATCGTTTTATGGCCTCCTTTGCTTCTTTTTTTATTGGCTGAAAACTACTCCATCATAGAGGAGGGATTCTCAGTAGAGAGTTTGACCCAATTTTTTGTCACCAATTTTTTAAAGTATTCCTCCTTGAGCCAAACCTGAATGGTTTTGAGAGGGATCAGGGGAGCTTCGGAACCAGATTTCCATGTCATAGATATTAGCCTATGGTCTGAGATTTATCCTTCTTCTACCACATATTTAAATCGTAGCCCTAGGTCCAAGAAGGCCTCTGATACTAGAAATTGGTCCAATCTCTTAGCCATTTCTCCTTCCCCCGTCCTGAGATTTCTCCAGTTAGGAATAAGTTTTGTCGACTCGACATCTACCAATTTGTGAGTTTCCAAGAAGGAGAGAAATAAATTACTCTGATGGTCCATTCTGGAATGAGGCCCCCACACCTCTTGGAGGGAGAGACTGAAATTCAGATCACCTCCAAGAATTATCAGTTGGTCTTTGAAGAAGTCAAAAGAAGCTAAGGCTTCCCAAAACAAGGGACGATAAAAATATGGACCATACACGTTAATTGTTGTAAATACCAAGGGGGAATCTTTGTGCTGAAGAGTTACAAAGATGGCCGACCGAAATACCAAAGAAGAAAGAGCCTTGAAGTCCAGACTCCACCCCAAAAGGAGACATCCTGACAATCCATCTGAATCCACCGAACTAAAATTCCAATTCTTTAGCCACGATATTAACAACTTCTCAGCGGTAACCCCAAGACACATGTTTTCTTGTAAGAATAATACATTAGGTCTAAGGCTCATGATGAGCCGTTGGAGGGATATCTTTTTAGGCCGCACCCTACCCCATGGAAGTTAAAAGATAGGAAAATCATTTGAGGGGAGGGGGAAGGGATTTCCCCGCTCTAAGGGCCCTCGAAATGGTATTTTGGGTGTCGTTTCTAATTTCTACAACTGCTCTCTCCTAAGCCTTGGATACATTAGATTGTATTCCTACCTAGGAGGGTTGGGGTGGGTCAACGATGAAGCCTCCCTTCGAGGGAGCCAGGCCAGAGGAGTGGTACTTTGAGCGAAGGGAAACCCTTTTCCCTCCATAGAAGAGAGGGTGTGTGATGCAATAGCATCAACATCAACATTAAAAGGAGGCTAGACAGGAGGAGAATGCATCATCCAGTGTGTACATGAAAGCTGATTTGGATTCTCACAGAAGGAAGCGCCTTTTTGAATTTTGAATTTATGAAAAAGGATGTAATAAATGATCTTTAATGTTTGGAGGCTGAAGTCGTTTTAGGAGATCCTAGTGGATTGTAGTTTTCTTTAATGTATAGAGAGATTGTGCAGATGTTGAGCATCGATCCTTATCCATATTGTAAATTCTCATGAATTCATAGCTAGCCTAGGAGTAGGATGTTTTGAATTCGATGTGATAGCAGTAGGTAGTCAAGAGAGACGGTTTGAGAAGCCCCTCCATGTATAAATATATGTAACCGATGCCTAAATGAGGTTGTTGAATGTTATTGTTATTTTTTTCTAGTCATTGTAGAGAATTGCAGAGAGTTGTATGAATCCATGTACATACTTTGCTGAAGGAATACAAATAGAGAGGTTTGATTCCAAATGTATGTTTTTGTATTCATCTGAGTTCATTGGGTACATGTGATGTTTCTTTTTGTTTTATGTGTTTTATGTGCCTGAGTATGCTTTTCATGGTTAAGTGTGGGAACATTTGATGTTTCTATAAGTTTCAATTGTTTCTCTTCTGAGAGCTCTGGTACAAGGAGTGCATAGTGCCCACAAGGTGTGTGAAGGTCGAGTCAAGTCTGACTCGAAAGATCAGGAGAGATAACGTGAAACTTTGCAGAGGTCTGGTGCAAGGAGTGCACAGAGCCACACAAGGATTGCTGAGGCAGAGTCATTTTCAGACTCATTTGTTCAGAAGAAATAGTTTGAGTCGTGGAAGAATTGGTGCAAAGAGTGCACAAAGTTACGCAAGAGGTGCATAGGGAGATTCTTCTGTGGAAAATCTCTAAGTTTGAAACTTGTTATAAGTTTTAAGGACACAAGGAGTGTGCCAGAGGTCTAAAAACATTGGGGGAACAAATCTCAGAAGAGATAGCGAGTACAAGTGTTGTGAGGAGGAGACTTAGAAGTTTTTCTAATCCCCAACGGTTGAAGTGTTCATAGGAGGCGTTCAAGGTTCGAATCATGTTGAGTAGACAAGCTCAGGAGGGACATTGACATACATTTCTCAAAGGAAGGAGTCCTTTCAATTTTTACTAGTCAACGTACGAGATTCACTCGAGAGGAGCCGAAATCATCCACGTCCCTTAGATCTCGAGAATTCGCAAGGATGTTAACCCCTAGGAGTCCTTTGGACTCCACGTGTTTGACAAATTTTACATTTGGAGCACAAAGGAGTGTGGATTGTTGAAGTCCCAAAACCGGTAGTACACTTGGGTCATTAATTGGAAGGGACATGTGTCAGCAGATCCGTGAGTCCAGAAAACCGGCACTTCAGAAGGAAGAAGGTAAAACAATGAAACAACGAAAATCTTTTGAAGCTCCAAAGAGTGAAGAAGATCTGGACCGTTGGTTTAAGGGACCCATGGCAGGAGATCCTACACTTCAGAGGATAGGCACTCCAGAGGAAAAACGTAATTTTTGTGGTATAAGTTGAAAATTTTCATAGTCCCAAAGATCGGAACTCATCCCAGTCGTTGACCTGGGATAGGGATACGTGGAGGAAAAAGGAGAACTCTGGAAATTCGACATTCAGGAGAAACCAAGTGTTGGTGAGTGTAATTGCCCGAAGTCCCGAAGCCTGAATAGATCTAGGTCATCCATTCTATCAAGGTCCAGGAACCATCGATTTGGAAAGTGGTAGTGGTTCGGCAGACCGGCACTCCGGGAGAAAGTCAAGAGAAATTACATGGAACGAGGACTCCCGGAGGCCCGAAGGTCGGAGCTCATCTTGGGCATCCATCGTTGAGGACATGCGTCGTCGGATCCTAAGATTCGGAGGTATAGAACTCCAGAGGAATTGTGAAGTAAAGTGTTTTGGTGCGGAGTTTTTCGGAGTCAAGAAGGTCGGAGTGATTCTTGGTCATCGATCAGGAAAGCTACATGTGGAGGGAATATCTTGCCTCCACTAGTTCGACATTCGAGTGTTGTGAAGAGTTGTAGATTGAAATCGCTCGAACACCCGAAGTCCGGAATAGATCTGGGTCGTCCATCCATCGAAGCCCAAGAGTCATATATTTGGGTCCTTCATGAGTTCTCCAGTTCATCTCTCCGGAGGATAGAGCATGTTAGACCTCTGGAACTCTCGAAGTCTGGAGTCTCGGAGTGGATCGTGGTCATTGGCTGACAAAGAAGCATGATCTGTTGATCTGTGGTTTGAGAGTATTCGTCGGTCTGGCACTCCGACGGATTTGTGGAGAACTACTTCAAAACGTCCTGGAGCACGGAGGCCCGAAGTAGATCTACACTGTAGATTGGCAAAGCATTGTGAATCGTTGGATTCCCGAGTGGTTCAGAAATTTGACACTCTGGGCGCATACAACGTCGAAGAGGGAGAAATCATCGAGGCCCAAAGTCCTGAATTCCTTGTAGGTTTGGGTTTTATCCCACAGGTTTGGCCCACGGTCCCTTGTAGGATTTTGTGGGTGCCTTGGGGTCCCAAATTTCTGTTAGAAAAACAGGACCGCAGAGCAATAAAATAAAACAAATGCGGAAATAAAACACAAAAGATACACAATAGTTGCCAACCTACATAGCCGCAATACATTTCCCTCATAAAAGAGGGTTGCCTTCTAGGGAAAATAAAACCCTAACATAATCTCTATTGTTAGATCTATGACCTTATAATGAACGGTCCAGATTTACAATGAAATTACA